>RJWJ010028029.1:0-21722 GCA_004363605.1 Indri indri
TAAGGCAATGGCACAAAATATGAAAGGCTCTATGTATAAAGATGTTTCATATGGTGTCATTTACAACGGTCAAAGCTGGAAATAACCTCAATGCTCAACACTAAAGAAAGGTGAAATAAAGTATTATATAACTATTTAATGAAATATTATGCAGTCATTAAAGTGATGGCTTTGAAGTTTATGTAGCTACTGTGAAAGGCATTTGTTATAAAATATTACTTGAAAAAAGCAAGAAATGAAATTTTACTAGTACTGTAATTATGACTGTCTTTAAAATCTGCATATAAAAGACCAGAAGGAAATATGCTAATTTGGGTTATAACGGAAAGACAACAATTATCATTTACAAAGTATTTATTGTGTGCCCAGGAATTTTAAGCACTCCTTTACATTATCTCCTGTAATTCTCATGCTCATAAGTTACATAGTATCATTCACATTTCACCCAGAGAAAGGTTAAGTTTGTCCACACCCTATGAGGGAGGGCACTGTGATTTAAACCCACACCGACTTGATTCCAAAGACAGATTCATTGAAACCACTAAACACTTGTCTATAATGTCATAATGGGAAAAATAAGTTTTTGCATTTTAACTTCCTTGTATTGTGCTTTTTAAATAATGTTAACAATAATAACTAATCATTTGTTGTGTGCCGAGTCCCATCCTAAGTGTTTTATGTATATAACTCATTTACTCCTCAGAAATACTTTATGAAGTAGGTTCCAATATTATCCTCATTTTGCAGATGAGAAAAATGAGACACAGAAAATTAAGCGGCTCATCCAAGGTCACATGGCTGGTCAGAGCAGGGTATTCTACTGGTTTCAAAGGGAGCTGAGACAAAAGAACATAAATGGCTCTACTGGAAATATAACTTAAAATATTTATGTGCAGGTAGTACCTTTCAAAACATTTTAAAATAAGGTTTTTTATAAAATTCTGTTTAAATAAAAGAATCTTTTTAGGAGTGCATTTTTATTTTTTTTTAATTTGAACTATTTTAGTTCAAACTATTACAACATAGCAAGAAGTTTGGAGAATAATAGGAAAACCAGTAGGTTTTAACAAATGCTCATGTTTTTAAAAATAACAAAAGCTACACCCCACTAACGGCCACTGATTGAGAAAATTTTTAACTGTATCCTTTAAATTCTACTTAAACTGGGAATCAATATGAAGAGATACTTAATTCTAAAAAAACTATCATTTTCCTTTGCTAAGGAAATTCAGAGAAAAACAGAAAAAGTTTAGATAAAATCTAAGGAAGAAAGCTAGCCAAGGAATAAAGGGTCAAATCCGAGACAGCAAGTGGGATTCAAATAAAAACTGAGAGTGACAAAGAAGTATCACTCCAACAAATCTAGAGTCGCTAGACCCAATGCTTCCTTTTCCCCTAACAACAGGCAGAGACCGCAGTCTCCTCCCCATCACCCTCCTGGGTCTCTGCCTTCTGCCTAAGTCCCGCAAACGGTGGGCCCTACCAAAGGGGTCCTTCGGGAAGAGATGAAATTCTGTCTTAGAGTGAGGAGTCAGCATAAAAATTTACCATAGGCGAAGGGAGGAAGAATGCTCCAGGGGGACTGCTGGACACCTCAGAGAGCTCAAGGAGAACTTCGTTAGCATGCTGCAGGGCTTAAGCACACAAACGCAGTTTAACTACTGGATGTACCCTTAAGAAATGAAATTACCTTTCCAACTCAAGTCGTTCTACCCAGAATTCTGTCTAAACCCCTGAGCTGACATGCCTGACTGACATTTTCCTGGTCTTTCTGGTCAAATTCAAGAGCCTTAATTTAACACAAAGAGCCTAGCTGAATCCAAGCCCAATACTACAAGTAATGATACCTTTGATCCGCAACAGATTTGAACCTCAAAGGCACTTAGTCCACAAAATGTGCAGACGTGGACTCTATTTTTTTATTTATTTTTTTTTTCTTTTTGGTATTTCAGTGCAGCCTGGCCAGAGCTGCTTCAACTTTCAATTCTGTGCTGCCTTAGGTTTATATGAGGCACATAAAGATTTATGGCAGCCACGAATTCCTATTTTCTCATTGTCTTTGTCTTTGAATTTAGCACAACACAGTGAGAAACAAGCTCAGAAAACTAACAGATTGTTGGGGAGAACACAGCTCCCAAATCTCCAAAGATACCTGGCTGGGTAAGAGAGTAGAGGAACAATAAGAAAGCAAGTATCACATTAAACGTGTTAAACGTTACGAAGACAAGGACATTTTCTCTATAGTCTACCAAGCGTCTACTTCAAGGTCACAGGACACCCAATGCTGATTGAGACAGGTTCATGCATTTGTCTTGTCTCCTCACTAAGCTCTTTGGGGGAAAGGATTCTGTCCTTCACAGCAGGGAATCAAACAGCAGTTAAGAGGGTGGGCTCTGAGGTCAGAACTCCCGGATTCACATTCCAGCTCTGCCACTTATTGGCTGATGACCTTGAACAAGTAATTTAACCTTTGTGTGCCTCTATTTTCTCATTTATAAAATGGAAAAGTGGAAATAACTATACTCTCTCTTTTGGAGGATTATTGGAAGGACTAAATGTTCATAAACCAGTGCAGTACTTGGCTCATGGTAAACACTCAGTAAATTACAGCTGCTGTTATTATTATATCCAGTCTTCCCCAAGGTTTCCAGAATAGTCTGTGTTTACAGAAGGCACGGATTTAAAATAAGCCAACATGACTATTACTGGGCACCAATACCTCAAAGACCCACAAGCCCATAATATGTAGTTTATTTAACTCACGTGTATAGAATTATAAAATGAAATTGTAACAACCCTACCACATGCTTACCACCCCTTCTCCTAGCCAGTATTTTCATAAAAGTACATTTCTTATTTTGTAATATTTTATTTCCACCTCAACCCTTGACCATCTACCTGCTAAATGAATTGTCTGATGCTCTTACGTCCCTAGTTAAACTACTGAATTTTTATGCAGGCTTGAAGACTACTTGTCAGACAAAAAAATCTTGGTAGAGATTGGAAGAAAGGAGGAGAGGATTTTTTAAAAAGTCATATAATTTCAGAATTGAAAATGACCTACCCAGTCCAATCTGATTTTATAGAAAGAGCTATCATTTTCTAGTCCAAGCACCATGGCCATTAAAGAGTGGCCAGGACAGGGCCAGAGCCTGACTCCTGGCTGGGTCTGCAGGCCTCTCACTGCACCGTGTGCAGACAACTTTGTCCCGTCTCTACACGTACAATGACACCAGCACACCTGGAGCTCAGGAAATCCCTTTCTGTCTGTTCAAGGTAGGAGTTTAACTTCCCAGATTTCACCTAGTTTCACAGAAGACAACGTCCCAGAATTCAGGAATTCCCGAAAGCTTTACCACTGAGCAAAGTCTATTACAACCCAGATGAATTCGAATGAGCCATGGGAGGATTTTAGATTCCTAGATCTCACAGTCAAAGCAAAGGCATTGATTTAAACTCAGTTGAAGGAACAAAAAACTGTATCACTTGCAGAATACTCATTTTCACTAAGCTGCTTTCCCTGCCAAAGCTGTGTTTCATGAGACTAACACCCTAGAGGTAACCGTGGGAGCAGAGCTGATGGGGGGCGGGGGGTGCGTAAGAAGACAGCAGCTACTATGATTTACCTGATATAGAAATGAGTTGTTAAAAATCAGAATCCTTGGTAATATTCTCAGGGTATCTAATGAATAAATATCAACTAAGTCAATCTATCTAAGCACTCAAGAGTGGGATTAAAAAGTATTATCAACAGAGGTAAATTTGAGCTAGGAAATAAACCCTCTGGAACTGGAAAGAGAACATATTTCATCAGTTCTTTCACGTGATTCAAGTAATGTAAAGAATCTTGAAAGAAATGCAAGCCTCCAATATATAGTCAGCATACTATTACACTGGTGTCCTTATGTCATACTTGTGACTTTTATTTATTCTTTTGAAAGATAGTTTGATTTGCTCTTTCCCTCTATCTTGAAATTATTGAGTTTTGAAATGCCTACTGTATTTTAGGGTTGTGACTACCCACGTATGTGTGTACACAGGACATTTAATTCACAGACAAGGGACTGAGCATCTCAGAGCAACTGGTCCAGGGTAACACAATATAAAAAGCATTAAGGGGGATTGAGGTCAAATTACTAGTTAACGACAGAATCATTAACTTTCAATCGTCTTGTATCAGAAACCAGGAGCTAACAACTTTGTTTCTTCTTCACATCAATGCCATGAAGTGAGAATAATTAGCCCTACTTTCTTAGAGATAAATGAAAGTTCTAAGATGTTAAGTCATTCATTCAAGTCATATGGCAAGAAAACTGGTGATATCTGATACCAACTAGTGGTGGAAACTATAAAATGGCAGAATTCTTTTGGAAGGAAATTTGGCAGTATTCATCAAAGGTCTTAACCCAGGAAGCAACTAGAAATGTGCACAAATATTTTTATTCAAGGATTTATTCAATGTTATTTATAATCGTGAAAAAATAGAAACTAACAGTAAGAGCTATTATGCCAATGGAATATTATACAGGCATCAAAAATCATGTTTTCGAGGAATATGAAATGACACAGAAAAATGATCATAATATGTCCGTAAATGAAAATATCTACATCAAAATATTAAATGTGTATATACTATTAGAATTATGAATGATTTTTGCTTTCATCGTACTTTAATTAAAAATTGATAATGAATCTTTAATACTTTTATAATTTAAAAATGATGAATTTGAAAAGAAACACCACAAACTTGCCCTATACAACTGTATATCTAAAATTTTTGTTCAGGAAAGTTTTTAAAACGCTGTTTACCTATAAAAATACACTTCCTAGCAGAGAATTTCTCTTAAAACTAACAATTATTGAGGTTTTCCTCTGTGCCAGGCAAGTTTCATGTATGTGACCTTATTTAATCCTTTAAAAACCCTGTGAAGTAGGACTATGATCATAACTCCATTTCAGAGAGAAAAAATTGAGCGTCCAGAAGGTAAAATATGACATCCAGGAAGTGAGAAAACCAGATCAGGGGCCAAGTACCCTTTCTCTAAAGCTTCTCATTCAGTCCCTGTGTTAAACATACAGCCAAAACCTGGTTTCACACTGAATAATTTTTCTAAAGGCACGATATACTACGCTTTTAGTTCAGGAGGTGATACTAGCATACGGTTGTTAAGATGTCTATAGTTTGCTTTAAAATATTTCAGCACATGCAGTATAATATTACAGTGTGTGTGTTAGTTCAAGTTATACACCAGGTACAGCCAGTTGTCCTAATGTGTGCTTTACATTCCAAACGTTGTCTGTAAACATTCTAATTGGCAACCAGAAACTTCAGTTAAACACAAGAGGCTTTGATAATTAGCACAAGAACATTGAAACTGTGAATTTCCATTGGTGAAATCAATGGCTTGTTAACTAGCATAATGGAGATTAAAAATGGACTATCATTAATTCAATGAATAGGACTTAAGGTATGGGGATTAGCTCAAAATCCTAAAGATGCATCCATCCTTGCACCATCAGGGTGTCAGTCCCTATCCAACAAGCCCATCTCCCTCCAACTTTAGGAATGGCACCCACAGTTTATGCCTAAATGGTCCTATGGCCAGCCACAGAATCAGAAGACTGTGGATGTCTGACAGTATCTGTAAAATAGCCAAATCCTGCCTTTGGAATATTGTCTGCTCTGCCTTCAGTGAACTGTTGGTGAAATTCATGGTTAGAGCACTCAAAAGGATGGAGACTTAATTATTAAACTTACAGAACAGGCAAACTATTCTGTGCCTACTTGTAAATAATGATTAATAAATGCCAGTATATGTTGCAGAAATTTTTCAAAAACTGATACTAAGGTTTCAGGGGTGCTGCTGACCCTCATCAACCACTAATTATCAATTCCCGATTTGTACCAAAAAGAACTTAACACTATGCACACAACTTGGCATATGAATTGGCTTAGGTCAATGGCAGGCAGCTTCTGACATGGCTCCCAGTGACCCCCGCCTTCTGGTATTTATGCCCTTATGTAATCTCTTTCTCGTGAGCGTGGGCTGCACCTGTGACTTGCTTCTAATGAGTAGAATACAGAAAAATAAAGGGATGTCAGTTACCAAAAAAAATTTTGATATTTCACCTTGCTAGAACTCACTTGCCCTCTTACTCTCTTGCTGCCATGTTACAAAATTCTCTATAGAGAGGCCCACATAGTGAGGAACCAAGGGAGGTCAGCTGAATCCTACCAGCAACCATGTGAGTGAGTCTAGCATTGAATCTTCCCCACTGAGCCTTCAGATGAGTTTGCAGCCCCAGCCAACACCTTGATTATATCCTTGTGAAAGCCCAACTAAGCTGTGCCCAGACTCCTGACCCACAGAAACAGAAAGAAAATAAATATGTGTTATTTTAGGCTACAAGTTATTGGAGTAATTTGTTACACAGCAATAAATAACTAATACAGTTAGTTTGCAAAAATGATGCAACCAAATAGTAGCAAGGTTTTTTCAAATGCCCATTTGGACTACATATATAGTATCACCACTTTTTTCTTCAGTCCCAGGGAATTACCTTCCACTACCAAAATAGATTTTTGTAAGGCTAAAATAACAAGCACACACCCTAAGGAAGCAGCATGTTCAGATCTCTTTAGCTGTAGCGTGTCTAGGCCAGACCTTCTACAAAGCAATGTTCAAATTGTTTGACTTGCCCACATTGTTTCAGTGACAAATATTTCACACTCTGTTGAATTCAATCTCTCTCTGCTTCAGCTTCCTGATCAACACAATAAGAATAATGACAGAACTAATAATGGGGTCTTGCCAGGAGAGTAGCTGAAATAACAAATTATTTTATCATACATTGAAAATACATTCACAAACTTAAAAAAAAAAAACAAAAAAGCACCTCTATGTGATCACATAATGAGAGCTCTGCATTTCCACAGCATTTGTAGTACTCTCTAAGCACTCAGACAAACTTGGCTAAAAAAAGAACACTTGCATAACAGGATTGCTATTGCCCAGATTACTTCCTGAGCCTCTCCAGAAAAACTGTGGAATTTGTAAGCAACTATGTGGAGGTTCACGAAAAAGTTCTTTGAGTTTGGAATTTTGAATTTGTTTTTGGTTTTGGAGGGTAGAGGTGCTTTTGTTTTGATTTGGAGAAGTGGGGGCAAAAACCCCAAAAGATAGCTGCACCCAGTATAGTATAACACATGCTGTTTCAACAGAGGCAATATCAAAAAAGGTGAAAATTTGTTCTTGGAACTTAAAAATATTTTAAACTTTCTATATGCAAATCAAGGATATAATACAGTACATAGATCATCAGTATATCTATGATATTAAAATTTCATGGTGAGGAGAGCAATTAGGGGGGAAAAAGGTCTAAAAAGGCTCCTTCGGGGGATGAAAATGGGAAAAAAAGGTTGAGAAACACTGACCTGAGGGAATCCCTCAGAACCGGGAGCACCTACAGAGCCGTCCACCCCAGGGAGCACCGGAGATCCCTGTTTTCTTCTCTTCGGATTCCTGAGGTCTGAGGTTATGAGTTAACTCTGGCCTGGGTTCCTTCCAGCTGCGCTTCACACAGTGGTTGGCAATTCCCCGAGGCTGGGGAAATGTGTATGAAGCTTTTCATGTGTCCCAGCCTTCCTCCAATCCCTATTTTCCTTCAGACCTTTCTCTTTGTTTCCTTGATCTGTTTTTTGAATATACTTGATTACCTCAAGTCACATTAAACTACGTATTTAGCCTGCCTCTGAGGTAAGTAAGTACTTATCCTTAGCATGTTTTTGGCACTTCAGACATATCTTCTGTTGGCCATGATGAGTCAAAACTGTCCACAAGAACATGAAATCACAGCTGAGAGACAGAGACTATGGTAGAGTCAAGGGTGGAGTGAATGCCTCTCAGATTGAAGAACATGCTTGATGGTACGCTTACTAGTGTTCAATGGCTGAGAGTGTAGTAAATATAGCACTCCCTCCTCTGTACAGACTTGAGAAAAATACACAATACACAGTAATGGTACAGTGCATTGCTGTCACGCACATAGATGGCCATCTCCAAAAACGTTGCTCACTCTCACTATTTCTATTCAACATAGTACTGAAAGTCCTAGCCAGAGCAATTAGGCAAGAGAAAGAAATAAAAGACATCCAAATAAAAAGAGGAGAAGTAAAATCTGCTGACGACATGAGCTTATATATAGATAACCCCAAAGACTCCATTAAAAAACTGCTAGAACTGGTAAACAAATTCAGTAAAGTTGCAAGATACAAAATCAACATATAAAAATCAGTAGCATTTCTATACACTAGCAACAAAATAGCCAAAAAAGAAATCAAGAAAACAATCTCATTTACAATAGCTACAGATATATATATATATATATATATATATAGGAATAAATTTAAAAAAGAAGGTCTAAGATCTCTACATTAAAAAGTATAAAACATTGATGAAAAAATTGAAGACCCAAATAAATGGAATGCTATCCTATGTTCATGGTTTGAAAGAATTAATAGTTAAAATGTCTATACTACCCAAATTGATGTACACATTCAATATAATCCCCATCAAAATTCCAATGTCATTTTTCACAGAAATAGAAAAAAAAAGCCTAAAATTCACATGGCACCATAATAAACCTTCAACAGCTAAAGCAATCTTGAGCAAAAAACAAACATAAAAACAAAGCTGTAGTCATCACACTACCTGAGTTCAAAATATATTACAAAGCTATAGTAACCAAAACAGCATGGTACTGGCATAAAAACAGGCACATCAACAAATGGAACAGAATAGAGAGCCCAGAAATGAACCTAGGCATTTACAGTCAATTGATTTGCAACACAGTTGTTAAGACCAAACAATGGAGAAAAAAGTTTCTTCAATAAATGGTGCTGGAAAAAGTGGATATTCACACATAGAAGAATGTAACTGGATCCCTATCTCACACCATATATAAAAATCAAAACAAAATGGATTAAAGACTTAAACTTAGACCCGAAACTGTAAAATTACTAGAAGAAAACAGAGGAAAAGCTCCATGACATTGGTGTGGGCAATGAATTTCTAGATTTGACCCCAAATGCAAAAACAGACAAATGAGATTGCATCAAACTAAAACGCTTCTGCGTGGCAAAGGAAACAATTAACAGAGTGATGAGACAACCTGTGGACTGAGAGAAAATATTTGCAAGCCATACATCTGATAAGGGATTAATATCCAAAATATATAAGAAACACAAACAACTCTAAAGACAGAAAACAACTCATTTTAAAAATAGGCAAAGGACCTAAATAGTTATTTCTCAAAAGAAGACATACAAATGGCCAACAGGTATATAAAAAAATTCTCAACATCACTAATCATTAGGGAAATGCAAATTAAAACCACAATGAGATATCGCCTCACACTTATTAGAATAGCTGTTATCAAAAAGATGAAAGATAAGTGTTGGAGAGAAAGCAGAGAAAAAGAAGCCCTTGTATACTGTTGGTAGAAATGTAAATTAGTACAGTCATTATGGGTAACAGTATAGAGGTGCCCCAAAAACCTAAAAATAGAACTACCCTATGATCCAGCAATCCCACTTCTATGTATACATCAGAGGATTTTAAGTCGGTATGTCGAAGAGATACCTGCACTCCCGTGTTCTCTGCAGCATTATTCACAATAGCCAAGATACGGAATCAACCTAAGTGTCCAACCACAGATCACTGGATGAAGAAAATGTAGTATATACACAAAATAGAATACTATCCGGCCTTAAAAAGAAGGAAATCTGTCATTTGTGACAACGTGGATGAACCTGGAGGACACCGTGCTAAGTGAAACAAGCCAGGCACAGAAAGACAAATACTGCATGCTCTCATTTATATGTGGAATCTAAAAAAGTCAAACTCATGTAAGTAGAGAGTAGAAAGGTGGTCATTAGAGGCAAGGGATAGAGGAGGAGCACAGGGAGATGTCGGTCAGTTAGACGGGAGGAATAAGTTTTTGAGATCTGTTGCATAGCATGTTGACTATAGTTGATAATCATCGTTTTATAAATTTCAAAATTACCAAGAGAGTAAATTTCAAATGTTCTCACAACAAAAAATGATAAGTATGTGAGGTGATGGATATGTTAATAAGTCTGACTTAATCATTCCACGTTGTATACGTATGTCGAAACATCACATTGTGCCCTATAAATAGATAAAATTATAATTGGTCAATTAAAAATATAAAATAAATTTTAAAAGAACAAAAATACTTTTAAGTGGTTCCTCAAAATATTAAACATATAATTACCATATAATTCAGCAATCCCACTTCTGGGTATACACCCAAAAAAATGAAAAGCAGGAACTCAAACAGATATTTATATATCCACGTTCACAGCAACATTATTCACAATAGCGAAAAGGCAGAAGCTACTCAAGTATCCACCAATGGATGACCAGAAAAACAAAATTGATATATACCTGCAATGAAATGGGATTCACCCTTAAAAAGGAAGGGAAGTCAGACACATGCTACAATATAGATGAACCCTAAAAACATACGCTAAGTGAAATAAGGCAGCCACAAACAGACAAATACTGTATGATTCCACTCATATGAAATGCCTAAAACAAGTCAAACTCACAGAGACCAGAAGTAGAATGGTGGTTTCCAGGGGCAGGGAGGTGAGAGGGATGGGGTGTTATTGTTTAACGGCTATGGAGTTCCTGTTTGGAAAGATTGAATAAAGTTCTAGAGACAGATGGTGGTAATGACTGCACAGCAATGCGAATGTACTAACACCAATGGAAAGGTTACCTCTGAAAAAGGTAAACTTGATATTGTTGTGTATATTTCACATTAAAAATTTTAATATTCTTTTTCCATGTAACAATATGTTTTTTTAAAAAATAGCACAATAAATATGTGTTACATGGGAAAGCAGAAAAAAAGGATATGCCATTATGGTAGAAATGCCAGCTAAATATACCCTCGACCTGCATGGCACTCTGGAATTTAGGCTATAGTCTAGATGACAGGGCGGGGGATTCTGAATGGAAGGGGACATTCGCTAGCCACTCCAAGCGCTTTCAAGTAGCACAACCCCCATTCCTCTGGCCTGTTCCAAGTTCTTCAATTGTAACTGAGTTCCTTGTTCTTGCATTCCTCCATCCTCACTGCACACACCGCAGCATCTCACTCTAGTTCTGTCAAGCACACACATCTTGCCCCACGCACACAGCTGAAGTGCAGAGATCACAGATGCAGCAGTGTGGTGTAGTGATCGAGAACACTCTGGAGTCAGACGAGCTTGGGTTCAAATCCCAGGTTCACCACTTCCTAATTCTATGACCTTGAGAAAACTGTCTTGCCACTTGGGACCTCAGTTTCCCTATGCATAAAATGGGAATAACAATTCCTGTCTCATCGCATTGTTCAGAAAAGCAGATAAGGCAATGCATGGCAAGCACGGTGCTTGGCATCTACTAAGCTCTTGTAAGCAGAGTTGTTATTTTAATACCCTTCTCAGCACTGATCCCAGTGCTGGCAGTGAACACTAAGCAGGGCTCAACAAATTTTCAGCCTCTGCAGATGTTTATTCATTGTCTGTCATGCTTTCCGCCCTGAGCTAGATGTCCCAGAAGTAAAGCTGCTTCACACACAGTCTCTATCTTGTGACTTAAGTCTTACCTTAACTTGTGTCTCCAGCATCCTACTCAATGCCTGGCACACAGCTGACACCCCAGAAGTGCTGGTGGAGTTGAACTTCTGAGTTTAAAATCTAGTTGCCTGTCTGGGAGGCTGAGGCGGGATGATTGCTTGAGGTCAGGAGTTCAAGACCACTCTGAGCAAGAGCGAGACCCTGTCTCTACTATAAATAGAAAGAAATTAGCCAAACAACTAAAAATAGAAAAAATTAGCCAGGCACGGCGGCACGTGCCTGTAGTCTCAGCTACCTGGGAGGCTGAGGCAGGAGGATCGCTTGAGCCCAGGAGTTTGAGGTTGCTGTGAGCTAGGCTGATGCCACGGCACTCTAGCCCAGGCAAGAGAATGAGACTTTGTCTCAAAAAAAAAAAAAAAAAATCTAGTTGCCTGGACTGCATGTGTTCACATGAGTTTGAGGGGAAAAAAATACATCTAACCATGAAAAGAAAGTGTGCTAAAGAAGCATGTGATTATGATTTTTAATTCTTAAAAACAAAGAGAACCGTTTTGTACATTTGACCTGTGCTCTTCAATTTACAGAAAGCTTTCAAACACGGTTTTCACACACATCTGTGAGAATGCACTAAAATCCTTTCGCAGACAAATAAACTTGGGATCAGAGGGGCAGAGTGACTTGTACTAGTTCCCAAGGGCAATGAGAGCAAGCTCAACCATGGGTCCGGAACTGCTTCTATTTCAAGTACACGAGCCGATGGCACCACCAGAGGGAACCCCACACTCCCGCCCACAGACTGCCATTCAAAAGGATAGTGGGGTCTGATTGCTGTGTGGAACGTCCGTATTTGTGTCAGAAAGGCCCCCAAATTGCAAGTTGCCTCAGAGGGATGAAGGGAGGATAAAAAAGCAATTGAACAGGCCCCTAGAGGCACAGAAACACACATGACCTTGGCTGCAGATCCATCTCGAGAGCCAATTTTTAATTTACAAACACAGAGATGTGAGGTTTGTGAGCACCTAGTTTTGCTTTTTCTAGGAAAAAAATACATATCAGATCCTTACCTTACCACTACTAAACAGACTCAGGGCTAAAGTCCTGCAGTGAAAATAAAGTCATCTAAACACTCTCTGGTGGCTTCCCAGAAGCCACGTGTGAGGCTCAGCTGGGAAGGCTTACTGGGAAGTCAGGCTGATACCGGAAAACATGACCACTTGGGTAAAAGCATAAACAGCTCCAAAATTGAAAAGCTAATTAAACCTGGCCTCTTCAAAAAGAAAAAGTAAAGTCAGAAAAGGCAAAAGCTATCAGGAAAAACATATTCTTACTTCTAAGCATAATAAATGAGTGAGAATAAAGAGGAATCACTTGAGTCTATCACTTTAAAAAGTTAAAGTCACCTAATTATTTCTACATAATACTCATCAGGAACCCATAGGGAAGCTCACTGTGCATTCTATTTGCTTTCTACTCGTTTGTACATAAATATACTGAACACCGACCAAGGTGCTACAGTTGGGGTGGGATCAGGATTAAGATTAATAAACCCCCACTCTGCCGTCAAGGACTCTGAGACCATACCAGAAACCTTTGGGAGTATTTACCCCACCCACCACCCCTTTCTCTGAGAAGTTCCCCCAACCCTGGTCCGCACGGTCATCACGGGGGATAAGCCACATTTCTACAGCCTGACTTGCACCTTCCTGGTGGTGCTTGACCCATGGAAAGCTAGCAAGAGTCTTTGGAAGGGCTCAAACAATTTAGAAAGAAAAGAAATAAGCAGCCAGTCTTTTTGCTCGCCAGAATTCTATACAACATGTACACTTTGACGGTGGAGGCCCACATCCCTCTGTACACCCTGGGGAGCAGAGCAAACCAGACCACAGAGAAAGAGAAGAATAAAACAGATACATGGTTTTACAGACAAGAGTTGAAGAAGGAATGCCACCTGGGTTCCTGGCAGCCTTCAGTTCCAGGGAAGCCCTTACTGAAGCCTGCCAGCCTCACCACCCTTGCACCCTTACAATGAGCTAGCCTAAAGTGCTTTCTGATACTTGCAACCAAAGAGTTCTAACAATACAAGGGGAGTAAGACCGCGACACAAATCCATCTAACGCACAACAGTATCTGTGAAGTTCATGGTGCTGAGTAGGCAAGGATTCTGCTTCATTCACCTGAGGGCTGCACAGTACAATGGTAAGTGGTACGTCTTATTGACGAAAGATGGAGATTTGAGTCCAGACTCCACCCTGTGATAGTTCTGTGGCCTTGAATAACTCCATTTAGCCCACACTTAGCACTGTGCCCAGAGCAAAGCAGGTGTTCGATACATATTTGTAAGAGGAAGGAAGGCAGGAAAGCAGTTACCACATGTTGGGTGTACTTACCTTTTCAAGTCATTTCTCATTAATAAAATGGGGGATAAAGTGTTTCCCTTTATGCATTTCACAGGATGAAAATGTACACAACCACTGTGCAATTAAAAGTCTTTAATAGTTTCAGGTTGATACATCAAATACAGACCCACTTGGGTTAATCAAACAACATTTATCTAAAGCCGGGGCTGGCAAATTATAGTCCACAGGCCAAATCCAGCCCAAATCCTGTTTTTATATGGCCCACAAGAGTGATTTTTATAAAGAACATTTATAATCAATTTGATGATAGGAAACACTAACTCTGAACCCTAATTCAGCTACATTTTATCCCTCCCAAAAAAGAATTTCATTCTTCTGATTAATATACCTGTACTATAGAAAATTATACTCAATTATTTTGTGATACAGGTTTTAAAGGATGTACAAGAAGTCAGCTCAGTCAGGGACATGGCAATGAAATTATTTTGCTCATCAGCCCCACTATTTTTAGACTGCAATTTTACAGAACATGGGGGTTTTTACAAAGGCATATATTGCAATATAGCAGAAAAACTTGCAATCATGTCTGAGTGAGTTAAAGATGACATCGGACTTTCTAGAAGTTAGACTACCCCCCTTTAAGCCCAGGTTTAAATAGGCTGGACCAATCTGAATATGTGCCAGGAACTACCTCAACTGGGCCAAGAACATATCACAATCTCTGCAATATGTCTATGGCACAGAGAACAGTACCGAATATTCATTCATCACCCTCAGCCTCCCAGACTAACACTTCCTGGCCCAGATTCATTCTTAAACCTAGACTTGCAAAAATAAAAACAAGGATCCATCACCCCGAAATCTCTGGGAGTCATAACAATAGTTCTTGAAACAAGTCATTAATTCCAACCCACAAAACAAAATGAGATAACATACACAGAAGTCCTGAATAAACTCTGGAAATAAGTGAATCTGATTATCACCACAATAACAATAATAATAACAAAACACTTTGGAGACTTCAGTGTAATGTTCTATTCTCAGCACTGCAATAGGCATATAAAGATGCATAAGGAATGGGCTTGGCCCTAAAGAAGTTTTGTTTAATTTGGCTTTTTTTGTTTTTTTGGGTTTTTTGTGTTTTTTTGAGACAGGGTTTCCCTATGCTGCCCAGGCTGGCTAGACTTGAACTCCTAGGCTGAAGCGATCCTCCTGCCTCAGCCTCCCAAGTAGCTGGGATTATAGGCACGTGCCACCACATCCAGCTAAGAAGTTTTAAACGATAATGCTATGAAGGCAAGAAAATAGGACATATAAATGTCATATGTAATACCATAGAAAACAGATTAAAAATGGAACAGCTCTACTTAAAACAGGGTACACAGGTCCAACGTGGCCTCTGAATCACCTTAATGGAAGGCTTAGCTCCCTTAAGTATAGAGTTTGAAAACTATAAGAATGGACATTTGGAGTCTCTGTATTTTCCTCATCTATAATATCAGGACAACAATAATAGATATTTCAAAGGTTTGTGTGGATTAAATGAGATAATAAAAACTCTGTTAACAGTCAGTTGCACATAGTAAGCACTCAATAAATATTAGCTATTATTATAATTAAATAGTTGTTGTTATACTGTACATACTGTAACTATAATTATTCATTCTATCATTTCCCTTAATTAGACTATAAGTATGCTCTATATTTTCACATACTCTTCATTGGCATATTTTAAATTTAATGAGCCATAAATAGCACATTGGTTTTATTTTGATTTGGATTTATGTAATAATTATTGAGGGTAATTATTTTTGCATAATTTATATATTAACGATATTTTTTATTGTTATGTCTATTCATGAGCTTTATTCAATAACCCTATTGGAACTCTCATTGTTTCTTAAAACTAATGTTGGTTCAAAGCAGAAACAAGTTTACCTTCTGGGCTCCCTGTCTTAAGAATGTGCTGGCAAAGGTTTCTAAAATGTAGTTAAGAAATCCAACTCCTGTGATTGAAATCCTGCCCCTCTGAATGAACTCTGTCCTGCAAAAAACAAAAACAAACACATCCTTTATGTCTTCTACACTTGGATATGTAAACCACAGACATTTCCAGCAGCATAATTACCACTTATAATTAACACAAAATAGTATACATAATAATTCAATAATTGACTACTACAGGGAGAGATTGTTAAAAGAAGTCTTACAGTATATATATTCTAAAAAACAGTCTTATACAAATTAAAGAATATTCATTTCATGCTGCAAAATGCGTTTTTAAAATTGAGATATCAACAGAATGACTTTGGGTAGATTATTTAGATTCTCTGTAACTCAGTTTCCTCACATGTAAAATGGGAATAATCACCATACCTTCCTTTTACAACCACTGTGACAAGTAAATGAGTGAATACATACAGGAATATGAAGAGTTCCTGACACACAAGCATTTATTAAACGTTAGACACTATTACTAAAGAGAGACAGACAAACAGAGACAAGACTGGAAAGCCAGAAACCTGGAATGATTTCTTTAACCCTTGACTGGAGAGGGGACTGAGAGAGAACAGATGTGCCACCATCTCTACCAAGTTTAATTATCAAAGTTATATCAATATTAATTATCCCCATTTCACAATATAGAGATTTGGATTACACTTGTGAGTGATATAAGATGGCTGACTAGGAAACTCAAAGTCCTTGTTCCCCGACAGAGACAATGACTTAAACCCCAGGCAAGTGTAAAGCCCAGAAGAGCCACATCAAAGCAGGTAAGAAAGTTTGTTGCTTTACCCATGGTACCCTCCTCCCACCCAGCACAGAGCAGCATAATTAGGAAAAACTCCCAATTCCTGACTTCTCTCTCAGAAGGGACAGAGAAGAGTTAAATGTACATCCAACATTCTCACTTTATGAGCAGCTGCCCAAGGGCGTGACTCAAGAGTGCTTAAGGAAATGGCAGTCAGTATATTTTCAAAAGTAAGCATAGCAGCTTGTTACAGCACTGAAAGAATCTGAAGTACCTCAGACTGACACCCAGGGGAACAAGAGATTATGGTCTCTTCAGAACAGGGGCAGATCTCTTTAACTGGGAAATTACACACACAAGCCCAGAGAAAACACATCTCTGGGAAAAGTTTGAAGCCCCGAGAATCTCTAGCAGGCATGATTGGCGAATGTCTTCCCCTGTACAAAGGCAGCCCATAAAGACTGGGAGAGGTGACTGTTTTTTCATATGCCCAAATCACAACAAAAAATCACAAGGCATACATAGAAACAAAGAAATATGGCTCAAAGAAACAAAATAAATTCCTAGAAACCAACCCTAAAGAAACAGAGATCTATGAATTACCTGACAAAGAATTTGAAATAACCATCTTAAAAACGCTCCATGAATTAAAAGAGAATGCAGATAGACAACTAAATGAAATCAGGAAAACAATGCATGACTAAAATGAAAATACCAACAAAGAGAAACTGTAAAAAAAGAGAACCAAACAAAAATTTAAGAGTTGAAGAATACAAATAATGAATTGGAAAAATTCACTAGAGAGGTTCAACAGCAGACCTGATCAAGCAGAAGAAAAAAATCAGCAAATAACCTTAAAGATAGGTCATTTGAAATTAGTGAGTCAGAGAACCAAAAGGAAAAAAGAATTTTAAAAAAGCGAAGAAAGCCCAAGGGACTTTTGGAACATCATCGATTAAATCGATATATACATTATGGAAGTCTCAGAAAGAGAAAAGAACTAGACAGGGGCAGAGTGCCTTTATGAAGAAGAATGGCTGAAAAATTCCCAGATTTGAGGAAGAAAATGGGCATACAAATTTAAGAAGCTCAATGAACTTCAACTAAGATAAATCCAGAGAGACTCACACCAAGACACATTATAATCAAACCATTAAAAGTCACAAAGAGAGAATCTTGAAAACAGCAAGAGAAAAGCAACTCATCACATAAAACGGAGCTCATAAAATTTTCAGTGGATTTCTCAGCAGAAACTTTGCAGGCCAGAAGGGAATGAAATGATATGTTCAAAATGCTGAAAAAAAAAGGAAAAAAAGAAAAAAAGAAAGAAACCAAAAACTACAAACCAAGAATACTATACCTGGCAAAACCATCCTTCAAAAATGACAGAAATTTAGACTTTCTGAGATAAACAAAAGCTGAGGGAGTTCAGTTCATCACCACTAGAGGTTTGGATTACACTTAACTTAGTTTCATTCATTCATTTGTTCAAAACCCTGACTACATGGCTACTATATGCAAAGCACCCTACTGAGTGCTAGAGGCCCACAGAGAAGATGGTCTCTGTCCTCCAGGATCTCACTGTCTAGTGGACAAGACAAACAGACAAGTGGGAGAATGTCAGCAAACGGAGGCAAAGCCTTCTACCACGGGAAAATCACAAGGACCCAGGCAAGGAGGCATGAAGGAACAGAGGCATCTGATGAGCCATAAGTTATCTGAAAACACCCAGGACATGCTAGGGGGCTTGATAAATTCCTCCCATAGGAATGACCGGAGCATAAGGTGGGTGTGATAGATGAGAGGAGATAAGGCTGAAAGGATAAGTGGAGACGGGATTGCAAATGGTCTCGGGATGAGCAGTTTAGACTTCATCCTGAGAGTAAAAGGGGCTTCTCTTCCAAGGACAGCAAGTGTCAGGTACAGATTAACAGTTACACGTGCACCACTGACTAAAAGGCTTGTGGCAACTCCTCGATGCTTTTAATCTCCTAGCCCCCATTTTCAGCACAGTGTTTACACACGATGACTTCAATGAGCATGTGTTAAATGAATGAATGAATTTAATTTCTTTGCAATCAAAAATATTCACAAAAGAAAATATTTTTCCAGCCTTCTTACATCTCTATGGGAAAGAGATGGCAACCAAGTCTCCTGTATATATATTTACATGTGTGTATGCATTGATATGTGAGCATATGCACTGAAACAAAAAAAAAAACAAAAAACAGAAAATACTGGATCAAACAAACTGCACATAAGGAAACCTTCAGAACTCCCCTCTCCCTCTCTTATACACACACACACACACACACACGAGTTATCCCATCCAACCTGGCATAAATACCTTCAGTCTAAGCAGCTTCCACCTCTTAGATTTAAGCCTATTTAAAATGATTTGCTCATGTAAAACTATATCCCAGTGACACTAATCTTTTCCGTCTTTATTCTGGATTAGTCAGAGTAGAATTTTACAGTGATTTTAATATTTAAAAATGAAAAGTTGAGCAGTCTCACACTCTTGGGAGAGATGCATTCTTCAGTCCCCAGTCCTCAAGGCAAGTGTAGGTGAGGGATTAATAAAAGTCTCTCTCACATCATATTCTAACCAATATTTCTTTCTGCCACTTCTGGGAGAAATCAGTCCTCAGAAAAGCACTTTCAGGGTTTGTCCAGATATCAGAGAATAACAGGGCAGTAAAGCAGGGCCATGCCCTCACCATCAACGAGTTTATCCTATTATATTTTAAGACTGCCAGAAAAGAAAATACTGCACTCTCCCTCAATAACTCATTGACAAAGCACATCAGACATTTTCTTCTTACTACACATAGCTAACCTAAATCCCTCGCACTAGGATTAGTCTCCACTTAAGGTCCTGTGCAAAACATAGCAGTTTGCACAACAATATACAGTTTAATTTCAGCTCTATTTTTAAAAAGAAAAGAAAAAACTGGTGGATAGAGGGCCAGATGGGTGAATGCACAGAGCTGAAAAATGTTAACAACAGAATCTCTGGGCTTAAGAATTATAGGTGCTATTTATTTACTTTGTTCTTCTTTTTAGTGGCTTACAAATTTTCTATAATAAATATATATTACTTTGGCAATCACCAAAAAAATAAGTATCACTTGTATAGGAATAAGGCATATTATAAAAAGGATCTGTGCCTTTTAAACCATTTTCAGCAAAAGCACATTCTAATTTCTGGCTTGCCCTTCACTTAAAGTCTCGTTAAATCACCTCTTGGCTTTCCTTTTCCCATGATATATAACATAATCTCAGATCTTCGTGCTTTTTGTCCTAAGACTTTCTCCCCACCCCATACTTGAAGTGTATGGTGTTTCACTCAAGACAATAAAGATGATTCAAGTTTTCCTACACCTGTCTTTCATCTCCGAAAAGCCTAAAGAAAGGACTGCATTGCATTTATGATATTATGTACTCAGGGTCATACTTACTGCTCAAAAAAACTGTACAGTAGCAGTGTGTGTTATGTATCACACACTGTATTATCACTGAGGCTTTTATGCTTTGAAAATTATTTTCTCTCTTTTATACATGAAGAAACTGTGGTAGAGAGAAGTTAAATAATTTTTCCAAGGTCATATCGCTTGATGTCATGAAGATTCATTATCTATCACCTCAAAACTCTAGTCCTCCTCTGATCTCAGTGAATAACACAACCATCCTTCTAGTCCATGAGATCAGAAATCTCGGCAGCATGTTAAACGGTTCCCTCTCTAAAATCAATCGAAACATCTAATCAGTCACCAGATTGTGTTTATTTTATTTCTAATGTCCCTCAATAATCCATGTCACTCTCTCCGTTGGTGCTGCTACTGCCTGGGTTTAACATAGCATTTTCTCTCTCTCGCTGCAGCTGCCTCCCCATGGGGTCCTTGTGTGTAGCATGGACTCCCTGTACTCCATACTGCCCAAAATCACCTTCCTAAGCACGCAATGATCATGCACTGACTGTTTACTGAGGCACAGAGAATAATGTCCACGCTCAGTTTTATATTTGAAACCCATCCACATTGTTGCATGTAGCTGTTTTTCGTTCATTTTCATTTCTGCATAGTGTTCTACTGACTAAAAACACTTCAAATTACTTATCTACTCTACTGAAGATGACATTTTCAATGGACCCAGTTTAAAGCTGTTATCAACAGGGCTGTTATAAAAATATTTATAATGCATCCACATACATATGTGCATGAGTGTCTCTAGAGTATCTCGCAGTCAATTATCTGGGCCATAGGACATGCATAGTTTCAACAGCTAATACCAAATGTTTTTGTAAATGGCTGTATCTGTTTTTTCCCCATTGCATCCTCAATTCCAATTGCAGAGACCAGCAAGTGGTAGGAAATCAATAATGCATTTAGGAAGGAAAAGATGGAGAGAAAGAGGGAGGGTAAGAAGCAAAAGAGACGAAGAGGAAGGGGAGAAATTTATAGTACATCTCGATACTTCTGTCAGGAGTTCCAACGGCTCAGGTCAGTAGGGGCAGCCTTCACCTGGCTGAGGGATAAGCCACCCATAGAGTCTGGGAGTGAGGCTCACTCACCCAAGCAGTGCCTGTATCTGAGTCACATCATTGCTTTGCCCACTCTAAGGATATAATTCAACACAGAGCACAACGGAATAACGACAGAGAAAGCACAACTCTAATCTTGAAACGCTTTTGTGAAAAAGAAGGGTAGTTTATATAATCAGTCATTTGAAAATTTGTTTTCCTCTGGATTGGGGAAAATAAAAAAGTTCAGGGGAAATATAGATCAGGAATTAATCCCCAGAGCACGCAGCCACCAGCTCTGAAACCTCAAAACAGCAGTTTCCGGGAAAGCAAAAGCTCTTAATGAGATCCTGTCCTTGAATTATTGACTGGTTAGGTACGGCAAATCTTACCTAATTGTTTTCATGATGGGAATCTAATTAAAGTGTCTTTGAAGGGGAA
>RJWJ010028030.1:0-21719 GCA_004363605.1 Indri indri
GCGAAAGCTCTTTGCTCAAATTAGATCCATAGAGAGTGAGACTCCAGAAGAGGCCCATTGACCTGCAGGCTATCAAGAATGTCTGCTGAATCAGTGATTCTTCACTGTAAAAGTAGTAAGTGCTGGGGAGTGAAGAGATAATGTCTGGAGTTGATCATCAAGGAAGTGTAGCATAAGCATATTATTAAAGTTAGGGTGGTAACCACTAAAATAGCTAAAAATGGAAACTGCTGAAAGTGGTTTCCTCCAGGAAATTAGCTGGGGGTTGAGGAGGTTCAGTACAGCTGAAGTGGGGACTGTGCTTTGCATTATAAGACATTCAGGACTTTGCCTTTTTTTTTTTAACCAAGAGCATTTTTTACTTAGATAATAAGAAAGCAGTAAAAAAAAAAAACCTATTAAATACTATTATTAAATGTATATTTACTTATGTAATACGGATTTTTTAATTTAGACTCACAGAGTCACCAAAAGACTATCTTTCTATTTTACAAATAAAAAGACTAAGACTCAGATAAGTTAAGTGAGCTACCCAAGGCCATGGAGCATGGAGCCAAAGCAAGAACCCAGCTTTCCTACCAGGCTCGTGCTTTATCCTTGTACCCCACGCTGCCTCTTTTTATGAACTGCACAACACAGGGCATGGACTAATTCAGGAATTTTCAGATGATTCTGTAGGCCCTTCTGGCAAATCATCTTATCATAGCTTAGCCTCGCCAGACATAAATGTCTAATGTTAAAGAGAAGAACAAGAAAAGTTCTAGGAGCTGAAGTATGGACTTAGAATTTCTAAAATAAAGTCTGCTTCTAGCTGGGGGGAGACATAACACCACTGATGTAATTATGCAGCCACGTGTATTAGCTTACTAAGGCTGTCATAACAAAGTATCACAAACTGGGAGTCTAAACAATAGAAGTTTTTTGTCTCATAGCCCTAGAGACAGGAAGTCAAAATCAAGGTGTCAGCAAGTCTGAGTCCCTCTCAGGGGCTCTGAGAGAAGGATCTGTCTTGAGCCTCTCTCCAGGGCTTGTTTGTAAGTGAGCATCTTCTCACTGTGTCTCTTTACATGGTCTTCGCTCCGTGCATGTCTGTGTCAAAATTTCCTCTTTTTCTAAGGATACCAGTGATACTGGATTAGGGGCTCACCCTTCTCTGGTATGACCTCATCTTAACTGATTACATCTGCTACAATTCTATTTCCAAAGGAGGTTACCTTTTGAAGTACTGGGGGTTTGGATTTCAATATATGAAATTTGGGGGAATACAATTCAACTTATAACAGGAGATAACCAAATCCTTGACGCCTTCCCCTAAACTTTTTCCTAGTTTCTTTTTCTGGAAATATATCCCATTAAAAGCTAAAATCAAGTGGAAAATAAGATTTATTGGTTAGAAATTCACTTCACATTTACCTATTGTTAAATCCTTTATTAAATAAAATGGAGAATGTGTTATTTCTTCTAAATGAAAACATATACTAAGATGCTTTATAACCAAAGGGAGTAACAATAATTTAAATAATAAATCAATATGTACACATATATACCTACATATATATATAAAATGTTATGTTATATAACAGAGTCACCATCCAATAATGTAAAAGCATTTACCTAAAGGATACATTAGGAAGTTCAACCCTCAAGTGGATATGTCACATTTTAAGGGATCTTGTCAATTATAACTGTACAGCTGAATGAAATCTGAGCACCTCAACTGGGAAAACATACATAAAAATTTAAAATCCAATTTACTTTTCCATTTGACCATGATATTTACCTTTTGCTTTTCACTCAGAAAGAAAAACAGGATAACAGGTTTCCTTTTGATTTCCAGTCAACTCTTCATGTACATGTCTTTACAATAAGAACATGTCTCTTTACAGGAAGTTTAAAAGAGGAAAAGTTTCCTCTTATCAGGTACATCTAATCAATAGTTCTTCTGTAATATGCAATTGTACATTAACCTAAAAACTTTCAGTAAATAGGTTTATCTAACTTGGCTTAACTATTCCGGTTAATTTTGAACCCAAGTTGTGCCAGCAATCTAACGTAGAATAGCACATATTTCTCATGAGAGTAACTTATATAAAGTACATAAAACTGATAATTTTCCAAATATACCTGCTTCTTACTCTTACTTTGCCTGTTTTCACTAGCTCATTTCACCTACTCACTTTTTACTGAGTTATTCAACAATCTTGGAAATCCCAACCTAAAAGTGGGTTGCTTTCCTTAAATTTATAATATTGCTGCTTGGAATTGGAATGCATTGTTTAAAATAAAAGCAATGTTATACATATAGGCTTAGTCTTATGTATTCAATAAATGTGTATTTAATCACAATGAGATGAGAAAAAATAAATTATGTCAATAACCATAACTAAAACACAAAATAAAATGAATTATGTTTTCTTATGAAAAAAATTCTTTCTCCAAAACAGCATGGTATTGGTACAAAAATAGAGACATAAACCAATGGAATAGAACAGAGAACCCTGATATAAAACCATCTACCTAAAACCAACTGATCTTTGACAAAGCAGATAATAATATACACTGGGGAAAAGAAGCCTTATCCAATAAATGGTGCTGGGAAAATTGGATGCCCTCATGTAGAAGAATGAAACAGGACCCCTACCTCTCACCACTCACAAAAATTAATTCGGGATGGATAAAGACTTAGATCTAAGGCATGAAACCATAAGAATTCTAGAGGGGAAGGGCATGCCTCTAATCCTCACTTAGGTGAGGCAAAGTCATAAAACGTAACCAAAATGTTTGTACCCTCATAATATCCTGAAATAAAAATAAATAAATAAATAAAAAAGAATTCTAGGGGAAAAATGTAGGAAAAACTCTTCTAGATATTGGTCCAGGCAAAGAATTTATGACCAAGATTCCAATGGCAATCATGGCAACAACAAAAATAAATGGGATTTGATTAAACTAAAAAGCTGCATAGCTAAGGAAACAATCGGCTAAGGAAACAATCAACAGAGGAAACAGACAACCTACAGAATGGGAGAAAATATTCACAAGCTTATCTTTAATCTTTTTTTAAATACTCCTTTCCCCTCCTACTTGCCCAAATGGCCTGGCTCTGTCCTCAAAATATGACTTCGTAACATTTTTCAGCCCTTCCCAATTCTGGCCACTGTTTCTTCAACCTCTGTCCAATTTCAAGGGCAAAGAAGAACAATCAGTAAACTCTTTGTTCCCTATTGCCCCCTCCAGATACTGTTTGGTCCTGCATATTCCCAGGTTCCGCCTTCAAGGATTCAACCAAACCAGATCAAAAATATTCAAAATAGATTTAAAAAAATAAAAATTTTTAATGACAAAAATTATTTTTAAGTAGTAGAAATTTAAAAAATACAGAATAACAACTACTTACATAGCATTTACATTGTATTAAGTATTATAAGTAATCTAGAGATGATTTAAAGTATATGGAAATACGTACACAGGTTTTATGCAAATAATCCACCATTTTATATAAGGGACTTGAGCATCTGAGGATTTTGGTATCCAAGGGGGTCCTGGAACCGATCTCCCTTGGATAAGAAGGGACGGCTACACTTGATCCCCTACAATCTCTCAATGAATTCTGTTACATATTTAAGCTATTCCAAGGTATGGCAGGTCATACCCACGAGCCCTTCTCAGAGATAATGCTCAGAAGCCTGGCTGAGTGAGCATCTGGCCATATGGTCTGACACGGTTGTCTGGATGAAGGAGAGACACCTGACCCAAGCCACACCCTCGCTCTCTGGAATTTGGAACGGAATATTCTTGGTGTAGAATGCCGTGAAAAATGGTGTTAAAAACAGCAATGGAAGAAGAAATACATACATTTGTATTCATTCATTCATTCTTTTCCAAATATAAACGGATTATACTAATTGACTGCTACCAGCCAAGTACTGAGGCAAGTTCTATATTGCACAGTGTTTTCAGAAGGTAAGTAGTATAATTTAGCTACAGCGTCATGTTCACCTGGGAAGTTGGAAAATCAGATTGAGGCTAAAATCACTGCAGGTTTTGATGGCAGACCAAGTATTTTGGGTTTTATCTTGCAGTTAAAACAAAAAGGTAGCTAGTTTTACAGAATGTTTCTTATGTGATTCCTGTCAAAAAGTCTTCTGCTTCTCTATCATTTGCCTATCAAGATTCATACTTTGAATGTAGTCAACACGGACTGACATACAATTTCAACCCACCTTTTTTATTACTAGCATTGGTGTCTGCTACAGCATAGTTCTCCCTGACTCTAATGCAAGGAAAACACTACTGGAATAAAAGAGAAAACCGTGACCTCTCTACAGGTCTGTTTGTTGCTGCTTTGTTAATGTGTTTCTATCTCTGGCAGCCACTCTAAGAGATGCTCAGTCAATACGTGCAGACCTGAGCTGAATAAGAAACATGCTTCATGAGCTTGGAGAGGCATCTGGAATAGAATGAGTTAAAAAAAAATCACTCAGGATTTCTGGGAGAATACCTTGCTGGGTGTGGAAAGTAAGCCTGGGAAATGTGCCTTCTTTGGCATGAGGAGAGGGTGGGAGCAAAGGCCGGTGGAAGGAGAGCCAAATACTTTCAAAGAACAACATTATGTCCTAAGGAAAGAGTGATTTAACGGTATGCAACACATCTGTGCTTGCCCAACGGCACAGTGATTAAGAAATACTGTTATCGCCTTCAAAAGCAAGTTTTCTGAAACATTAAATACGATAACCTCCCGGTGGATTTTTCCACAGCAGTTGCAGTAAGCACTTCTAATCATGCTGCCGAGAAGATAAGGCAAGTTGAGATCTAAGAGAGAGGACACAGGCTGCCCATGAAGAAATGCTGTTCCCAAATGCAGTCTATCAGGATACAATGTAGCAAGCGTTCCACTCAAGGGACCAACCCCAGTTCAAAAACTGTTTTTTTCTTTCAGCTTCCTGGGCGTCTGATAAGTGGAATTGTGAAGACTCAGGAGGTTAGGGTCCATGGAATTGTGTAACTGCAAATCAGCCTATTAAACTTCAAACCTTACATTGTTTTAACTAGTTGAATACAGGTTTTCCTAAGGTGATTTAAAAAATTCTATTTACAAGATTCTAGAACACATTAACAGTCAGAGAATTAATCTGAATTTTAACGCTGCTGCCAAAAAACACAAAAAAAATTAGAGTTTTTTAAATCATCATACATTAGTTATTTGAAGCACACGAAAGAACTTTTATAAGTGTGACTAGCTCACAGTGTCTTTGTCAATGATAAATATATGCTTTAACTTATTTTTAATCTAGGTCACACGTGATAATGTTTTTTCATGCTGTGGTAGGAAAAAATCTTGCAATTGGTTTAGTTATGACAATAACAGGGTGAGATCGGGAAATGAGGCTTTCTTTCTACGTGGCTCCCTTCCCCTGCGTGAAACTGAAGGAATGAGCAAAGAGGTGGTGAGTTCAGTATGAAGAAGGGGACTTCACCACCAGTCAGCAAGAAACTGCAGAGACTTTGAGAAGTGACCATCCAATATCCTGAAGCATGACACAGCTCAATAACTTGGAAAAGAATATGGAGAAATTTTTGTAAAAGCATCTTTTCTTTTCTAAACCTCCCCCACTATCATTCCCAGCTCCCTCCAGCCCAAGTTAATTTATGACAGCAGAAATTTCTCATACGAAACTCAGAAGCTCCTTCTTTCAAATGACTAACTAGAGGGCCTTCTCTAGTGTCTTAGGTTACTCTTAAAAAGCTATTCATTCATTCATTCATTCGACAAGTATTTATTGAGTGTCCACTAAGCTCTGTAGGCATTGGAAATATAGCTGTGAACAGGGGGACATAGAGAAGAAACCAATAAACAATACATATTATATGCACTATATATGCATATAATCTCTCTATATACATATATTATATATATATAATTATAGTGTATATAATCTCTCTCTATATATATATAATTATAGTGCATATAATCTCTATACATATATTTTATATATATATATATATATATATAATTACAGTGCATATAATCTCTCTCTAGAGAGAGAGAGAGAGACTACAGCTGCGGTCCCCAACCCCCAGGCTGGTTAGGAACCAGGCCACAGTGGCTCCCCATCACTTGCATCACTGCCTGAGCTCCGCTCCCTCCCCCTACACCTGGTCCATGGAAAAATTATTTTCCATGAAACCAGTCCCTAGTGCCAAAAAGGTTGGGGACTGCTGCCCTAGAATACATGAAAAAATGTACTAGGATGTGCCAGAAAGAAAACAGCAGGGATATAAAGAGGGTGCTATAATTATTGATAATCTTTTTAATTTTTTAATTTTTTATTTTTTGTAGAGATACAGTCTTGCTAATGTTGCCCAGGCTGGACTTGAACTCTTGGCCTCAAGCAATCCTCCTACCTCAACCTCCCAAAGTGATAGGATTACAGGCATGAGCCACCGTGCCAAGCCTAATGACAATCCTGTTAATTAGTTTTACAGCTACAGCATCAAGATGCCTGCCAATTTTTAAATTTTCAGTTGATAAGTACTTCAGGTTACATTGGTAATATTAGTTTTTATCAGGAATTCAGTCTGCGCTGATTCTAGATTTAATGTCATCTTATTCCTTATGCCATGCCCCTATTTATCAGTTGCTGCTCCAAGCTCTGGTCCCTCTAAAATTGGTGATGGGGAACCAGGGGTTCAGAGAAGGAACCACATCCCCCATCTGCTGCTCTTCAGTCCCCTGGGAAGGGCCAAAGCCACATCTCCTGAGCAGCTTCTTGGTTTACCATTATCATTACAAAACCATTTTAAAACCATCCACTCTCTGATTAGTCTATCTCCACTGACTCCTGGTTTGCTGCAAACCAGAGTCTTAACAGGCTGAGAGCCTGCAATTTTGAAAGTCATGTAAATAGGGTTGCCAAATTTAGCAAATAAAAATGCAATTAAATTTGACTTTCAGATAAACAACTAATTTTTTAGCATAAGTATGTCCCATGCAATATTTGGGACACACTTATACTTAAAATTTTATTTATATCAAATAACTCTTATTTTATCCAGCAACCCTACATGTGAAGATTTGTGGAAATCTATTAATGAACTCAATTACACAGATGTCAGGTTTTGACTCATCCAGAAAGTGGAGAAGTTGCTCTCAGGAACAGGACTCAGCAAGACTGGCATGCATGAGAGTAAATTTAGTGGTGCTGTATGCACCACAACAGAGACCTGGTCCCCACCTATTTCATGAACAACAATTAATGCGAACAGCCTTTGCCACTGCCCAGCTCTTTCTGTGCTGATCACAAAACCAGAAGTGATGAGGAATTTATTTGAACACTTAGTAAAGACAAGTGGGGTCATTAGACATTGACAAGGAGAAAAAATATGGTAGAATTCAATTACTATTCACTTACTCCATAAACTCCTTGTCAACTTCCAATGAAATTTATTCTAAAACTTCCTGCAGTGGGTGTATTAGTATCCTAGGGCTGCTATATAACAAAGGGCCACCAACTGGGTGGCTCAAACAATAGGAATTCATTGTCTCATAGTTCTGGAGGCTAAAAGTCCATGATCAAGGTGCCGGCAGGGTCTGTTCCTTCTGAAGGCTGCAAGGGAAAATCTATTGCATGCCTCTCTTTTAGTTTCTGCTGTTTGCTGGGGATCTTTGGCACTCCTTGGCTTGTAGACCTATCACCCTGATCTCTGCCTTCATGTTCACAAGGCTTCCTTCCTGTATGTGTGTCTGTGTCCAAATTTCCCCCTTTTATGAGGACACCAGCCATATTGGATTAAGGATCACTCTACGCCAGTATGACTTCATCTTAGCTAATTACATCTGCAACCACCCCTTTCCAAATAAGGTTAACTTCCTGAAGTACAGGAGGTTAGGATTTCAACCTACGAATTCTGGGGGGACACACTGAACCTATAATAGGGGGTAAAATATGTAAAAGTAGAAAGCCTGGTAGGGAGAGTCAAAAGTCAATAATACAGGTCTGGACATAAAAACGGAAAGAAAATGCATGTGAAATGAGAGGTTCCCAGTGCCTGGGACCTGCCCCAGAGAATGTTAGTATTCCAACCTGTGGGAAAGGGCTGGTGAGGAGGCTAACATCAAAGCTGCTTGGCATGGCAAGCATGCTCCTTTCACACAGTGGACAAGAATGAATTATTCTGCATGCATTTCAGGCCCTGGCTCTGTAAGACAGCACTCCTTCCTGCGCCCAAGTTTTAGGATTCCTTTCTCAGTCTATGTGTTGGAGCACTTACTATTTGTGACACTCATTTAGAGAAACTGTCATACAGTGTTAAGTGCCTTTTATGCATGCTGTGTCCCTAAAACTGTATTAGGGAAACTTTCAACTTTCCCAAAGTATATTTTGTATGCATATTTTATATTATATCCACATAAATATACAAAGATATACACATCTAAAAGAATAAAATAGCTGAGGACGGAATTTTACAAATCGTTTTTTGAGATCATTCCTTTAAAAAGTTTCTTCTTTCAGAGAGTTCTTCAAAGCCTATGGGCATTTTCAAAGGACACACAATTTAATTGAGTGCTTGGAACAAATATGTAAAGTCATGCTCATGTTTTTCCCTGATAAATGCATATTGATAAACATACCATACATGGAACACAGTCTTCTGTCATTTCATAACTGAGGCAAAGATAAATTTGGGGAGAGTACATTTTCTAGCAAAATGAGAAATACTGATTCCATGACACAAGTTATAATTTAAAATAAAATGTACCCATATAAAAATTTTAAAGTGTTAAAAATATTTGAAAACCAGCATACCCATTTCAAAATTCTATTGTTCTAGCTTAGAAGTAAGGATTGGGATGGCACACTCAACTTCGTTAACTTTGGTCCTCTTTCAAAAAAGGCTATGGCCTGGTGACATTTTTGAGTGGTTGTTCACCCAAAGTCATATATATTAGTCTATAGCTAGTAAACCTCACTAAATAAGCCACTTATTTCTTACTTTTGTCCAAATCCTGCTGTGTTAAGGCTTGTAGCTAGTGACCAACACACAATTGCCAATGGGTCAGTTCTGTTCAGTTTACTGAAGTTTTAAGATGGAGAAGACCTGACCCCTTCTCTTAGGAGCCCACATTCAAGTAGAGGAAGACAAATAGATCATAGTAATAACCAATACATCTTGACCTCTACATGGAGATACTGTACTAAGTTCTGTATTAACTCTTTTAGTTCTCATATCAGCCTATAAAAAAAGTACCATTGCTATCCTCATGCTATCAATGAGAAAACTGAGGCCGAGACAGGTGAGGCAATTTCACAAGGTCACAAAGCTAGTTTGTCCACTTTATTCCACACCTAGCTTTTAACTATCACTCTGCAACCCAATAGTTCCCATGTTGTCATAACAGGAACAGTACTATCCAAAGAGAGGTGTGCTTTAATGTCTTATGTGTGCTCCAAAGCACAAATAAAGGAAAATCAATCCACAAGAGCCAGACACCCTAGAAAAAAGAGAAAAGCGATCTCTCCCATATGACATCAAGGACCTTAAGTTCATTCTGAGATCAGACCTCATCATTCCAGTTCACCACAGGCCCCACCAGTCTTATATTCAGTAGATTTCACTACCTTACAGTTAATGACCAGATATTTTTGGCCAGTGGTGCTCAGCCCTGATTGTACAGTAGAATCACCTGGGGAGCTTTTAAACCTTCTAATTCCCAGAAGGAAAACCAGACTAATTAAAATCGGGATCTCTTAGGGAAGGATCCCATCACTAGGGTTTTTGAAGCTTTCCAGGTATCTACAGGATGTGGCCAAGTTTGAGAACCAGTGCTGTAGGCTGCATACCAGTACCTCTCAACGAGGGGCTCTTTTGCCCTCCAGGGGACATTTGGCAGTGTCTGGAGACATTTGTGTTTATTACAACTAGGGGGAGAGGACGTTACTTGCATCTAGTGAGTACAGGCCAGGGATGCCACTAAACATCCTACAATACACAGGACAATCCCTTACAACAAAGAATTATCTGGCCCTGAACATCAATGATGCTGCAGTTGAGAAACCTTGATGTACACAATACTTCCTTTCAGTTCAGTGAATCTAACTTGTACATACATAACCTACTCACAGGAACTGTGCAATCAACAATCAACTGGATCTGATAGACTCTCTGCTAGCCACACATTCCAAGAAACTAAAAGTCTGGTGTAGGTGGCCCAAAATATAGTTCTGCAAGTCCTCCCAAGGATTCGACTTTATCAATCTTGATAATGTCTGAATCAGCTTTTTATAAAAGATTTGAGATAAAAATGTGTCTATGACTGTGCACAATACACCTTCCACCATGATTTCCTCTCAACACGTTTAGATTACGAAATGTGACTGTGATGAAGACAGAAGATAGGACATTACGTCTCCTCTGCATTCTACTCTACGTGCTGAAGGTTGTTTACATGAATACCTGCAGTTCTCTGCCTGAGGGCATCTTTTTATTGGGAGTACGCACAACCCTCACAGAGATGCGGGCCAAAATTACCAGAGTGGTAATGCCCCAGAAGCAGCCCTCAACAGAAAGATAAATGGCAAGCTGGTAAGTAGGTTCTACCTGGCTTCCTCCCACCTCAGTTGGGACATGCTGAGCTACAGGGGACCAAGTGGGTCACAGTGAGGCCTTTATTGCTTCATTCCCGTTACTGTCTCATGTCCTCACTCCACTGCCAATGTTTCCTGGGGTTGCATCCCAAATAAACTTCTTGTTCCTCAGCTCAGGTTCTGCCTCTTGTGGTACACAAGGACAGAACAAATCTCAAAATAAATGAAATTATCAGATATGCATAGCACACTCAAAAATGAAGTAGGAAGAAAGGAACTTGGAGACACCTGAGTTCATACTGGTGCACATAAAGAATCTCCAAAAAACTATTATTAATATGCTCAGAGAGACAAGCAGGCTGGGCACAGTGGCTCACGCCTGTAATCCTAGCACTCTGGGAGGCCAAGGCGGGTGGATTGCTCAAGGTCAGGAGTTCGAGACCAGAGAGACAAGCAAAGATACTGCATCCACAAAACACAAAGGGGATGCTATATATTCTCTGAATAATCAGAGAATAAGAAAATAGTTTTGGAACTTATAGATATGATAGATAAAATTTAAAAAAATCAATACAAGAGCTATAGATAAAAATCTAGTAATTCTCCAGGTGGGAAAAAAGAGAACAAAAATAAAAAGAGAAAGACAATTGGAGAAAAAAAAAAAGACAACAACAAAAATCAGTTTATTAGTGGGTCAATACAGGGCGTCCAACATTCAACTAATAGGATTTCCATGGGCAGAGAGGGAAAAAAATGGAGAAGAGGAAACATCAAAGAGATAATACAAGAAAATGTTCCAGAACTGAGGTGTTAGAGTTTTCTGATCAGAGGTCCCAATTTCTTGGTAAGTGGTGCCCTAACATCTTGGTTATTTTTTTGTGACACTCCTGGGTCCAGGGGGGGGAAAAAATCTAACAATTCTGTTTATTAAATAATTAGGTCCAACATAGCAAGTATTTATGTCCTAAAAACTTAGGACCTATTGGGCACTATACAACTTTTCAAACCTTGAAATTATACTGGATCCTGCTGCTCTCATTTCCCATTCCACACTAATTTTCATGTGACTTTTTTTTTTTTTAAATCATGGCTTCTGCAGAAAACTCAGCTTTGCAAGATACCACATCATTGAAGGAATGTAGCAATCTAATGTTGAAATTCAAGTTAGTGGTTTGCCTGGTGTCTAAGAGATGTTAGTACCTTTTCCTTCAAATTTTAAAACATTCCATGGCATCTTTGCAAGTTCACTGGGGCACCCCACCATGTACACTAGGTTTAGGGCACTGGTCCCTAAACTTTTTCACACCAGGGACCAGTTTCATAGAAAACAATTTTTCTGGGCAGGAGGTTGGGGAGAGGCAAAACTCAGATGGTGATGGGAGCAGCTGTAAATAAAAATGAAGCGTCCCTCACTTTCCTTCGCCCCCACCAGTTTCCTAAGCTTCATGGAAGACAAGTTTTCCACCAACCAGGAGCGCAGGGGCGGGAGAGGGGGGCTGGCTAGGAGGAGGGGACAAGGTGAGGGCAGCAGAGCTCTGCTGCACTGTCCCTAACAGGCCACAGACTGGCCCGGGGTTGGGGACCACAGCTCTAGGGCACCTCCACACATAGTATAAGAATCATGGCTTTAGCCTATTAATGCCCAACGAATTCTTAGCAAACTGATTTACAAAAGCTCCACACCAAAGCAAATCACTATATACAACTTAGAATATCAGTGATAAAAAAGTTATTAAAAGGGAGTGAGAACGGCATGATGTTTCTCACTAGCAACTTGGAAACCACTAAAGGAAAATGACAGCTAATTTAGAATATCAATCCAGTGAGAGAATAAAGATCTTTGCAGAAATTTACCTCCCTTAGGTAGCTACTGGAGAAAAACTAAGGAGTAAACCGAGAATGCAAATGACAGTGGATCCAGGAAAACAGACACAGGACAACTCCAGGAAGAGGGTCACCCACCAGGCCAAGATGGCGCCAGTCCAGAGTAGCAAGTCTCCAGGAACACAAATAAACAGAATGGGCGGAGTATTTGATATGCATGAGCATTTGAAAAAAACTTTACTGCTAGAAATTTAGTAAATCTATGGTTGCATTTAGAATAAAAAAATGAGATAGGCATAAAAAGATAAGCAAATAGAAAAAAGAGAAGCAGTAACTCTAAGAAACCTAATCACAGAATATTGCTTGGCTGAAAAACGGAACAACATTGGTATGGTCATAATTTTATAAACATAGACTAATTTAGCCAATTGATATAGAAAGAAACAGCAGTATAAGCATATTACTTAAAGTATTAAAATATCTCCAACATTATATATAAATGTGAATATATATTAAAATATTAGAGTATATATTTTAATATTAGAAGACAGTTTAATATTCTAAGTTTTATATTCTAGGGAACATATATTCTAATATTCTTGGCAGGAGGGGGTGTGGGAAGGAATGCTATAAGTATATATTATTTTAATTTAGAAGAATTTTAAAAACGAAGTAGAGAACAGAAGAAAATATAGAAATATTGCAAGCAAAAAATGAAAATCATTAACCTTGATTTTCATTACAGATGCAAGAATGTTTCAGATGAAAGTATTTGAAGTGCAAGGCTCCAAACAGCCAAATAGTTACTTATATTTTAAGTTTCACTTTGCTATGTAACCCTACTCTATAAGGCACCTCTTCTGGGGAACATTCCGTTTGACTTTAAATATCCTTAGTACCTTCTGTGTTCATTCTATAAGTTCTGTGACAGCACTTATTTCCTTGTAATTTATTATTTTATAAAATTTATTTGTAATTTATATATATGCAATTTATTACTCTATAGCTGTCTTTCCTCTGGACTGTTCCATTTTAGAAGGACAAGAGTTTCATCTCATTCCTGTATAGATTTTTGCTTCAATCTACCAACAATGTCCCACCTGACAAAAACTAAAAAGAAAAATTCATTATTTTAATAATATTGTATCATTATATACCATATTTAATCAATTCAAATTGCTCTCTTTTTTTCATACTTTATCATCTCTAAGTTTGAGGATGTGCCTTAAAATCGCTGGCATCTTAAAATCACTGGAGACTCAGATGGAAGCTGAGTTCTTCCAGAGACTATTTACATTCATTCATCCGGGGTCCTAACCTGAGACCACTTTAAATTAAATTATCTGACTAAGCTTTTTTTTTTTTTTTAGAGACGGTGTCTCACTCCGGTTCCCAGAATGGAGTGCAGTGGCGCCGTCATAGCTCACTGCAACCTCAAACTCCTGGGCTCAAACGATTCTCCTGTCTCAGCCTCCTGGTAGCTGGGACTAAGGTGTGTGCCCTCATGCCCAGATAATTGTTTTTTTTAAATATTTTTGTAGTGACAGGGTCTCAATATGTTGCCTGGGCTGGTCTTGAACTCCTGGCCTCAAGCAATCCTCCTGCCTCAGCCTCCCAAAGTGCTGGGATTGGAGGCATGAGCCACCATACCCAGCCAACTAAACGTTTTTTTAAACTCACAATGACATTAAAAATTTAGACCTAAATATTTATTAGAACCTATCTGTGATTCAAAATCTCCAGGGAGATAATTGTTTCTTCCTTCTACCTGTACCAAATGTGAAACTTACAAGTTCCTTTGCTGTCGCTTTCTGTGTGATAGGTTTCTTTTTCATCTTTCCTTGCATTGAAGGGATAACCCTTTGGTGTCCCAACTTTAAGCAACCACTCAATCAGATTCCCTATTGTAGATGGTTTTTTCTTTCTTAAAGGTATATAAACAATGATATATCTCCCACTGGATGGCCTCTTGGATTCCATGAAATACAGTGCTAAATAACAGAATAAAATAGTAAAGTATAACACTGGTTTAATAACAGTAATGTAAATACATTTATATAAATTTACACAAAAAAGTTTTATAAATTTACATTTTTAATTAAAAAAAACATGTTGGCTTCTTTTGGCCAAGAAGAACACCACATTCCTATAACTACTAGCAAAATTTCAGAGAAGTTTGAATTTTGCTGTGTAGGTTAAATCCTTACTTGTCGGCTTTCCCTTTACAAAACACAGTTTTGCATGTTCTTGCATAATCAGCATTTGAATATAGATTTCACATTTGCCCACCAAAATCCACAGCAGCCTACACTGTGGTCTGGTTGATGGAAAACATCTGATGCTATTAAAAATCATCAACAAAATACACCCCCGTAGAATCATCACTGCCACCCTCACAAAGAGATGAACTCTCCTTGGTCATCTGTTACACACCGAGTTCCCTAATATTATGATCCCAAATTGTTCTGTGTGCCCCCAAAAGACTTTATATAACATATGATTAAACCCTTTAACTTACATGATTGAACTTTATTTGAAAATAATACTTAGCTAAGCATGAGATGTGACATATTATATAGTTAGTAATTGTTTAGTGCTTACTATATCCCAGGCAATGGACTAACTGCTTTACATGCATAATCACTTTACTCCTCTGAACGAACCTATGAAGAGGAAACTTACTTTACTGATTAAGAAATTCAGACTTGCAGTTAAGTAATTTGCACAAGATCTCACAGCTAGAAAGAGGCAGAATAGGAATTTAAGCCCAGACAGAGTAAATCTAAGACCTATCCTCTAAACCACTGCACTAAACTGCTTTGGGAAAAAAATTGTGACAGGAAGAAACAATGGCAGGTTGAACAGCAAAGCAAATAAACAGGATATGTCAAATGTAGCAATTCTCAGCAACCAAAGTTGAGATAGATCTTCCCACACTTATCAACATGCTAAAAACGTTGCTTCAAACCACAGGAAGGACTAGCAGTTTTTAAAAAGTACTGAGCTAAAGTATGGGTCTGCATTTTAATTTCCATTATAATTACTGTTAATTCTGAACTTTTCCATCTTGTCCATCCCACTTTGAGAGTGGGGCTCGTGTGCATGGGTCTGTTATAACACTGATTTCGTGGTGGGTATTATATATTTTGTCTTAAGTCTCACGCTGCAGGTCAGCGCTAAAGGCAAGCATTATTACAGATCGAGGCCAGTGAAGTGGGTAATGAGCTTTGGTACATAAAACTCTTGGTATAAACGCATGGGGACTTTGGGCTTTTTAAAAACATGAACAGCTTTGAAGTGCATCATTTGAAATAGAATGCTTAGTAGGCCAGTAGCTGCTGGAGAACAATTTCCCGTCACCAAACAGACCACAGGTAGCTTTGGCTAGATGCCTTTCACAAATATGGAGCCATGTGCAGTGAGTTATTTTTAATACATACTCCATGGGGTGATTGATCAAATGCACCGCTGAACATGAAGAACACTGCCCACCACAGCAGAAATAAAGAATGGAAGGGCTGTTCCAATCAGCTTTGCTGAAGGAATATGGTCTGAATTCTCACACCGATACGTAAGCTCAAAAAAGAAGCAATTAAAATATCTAAGCAGACAGTTTTCATCTCCTCAGGTAGAAAGTGTTCTTACGGATTCAGACTTGTAGGTCCCTGAGCCACAGGGGGGCAAAAGAAAGGTGGTTATAAATACCCGTGTAACATTAAAAGGATAATTACATTTTCCTATACCTTTTAAAATCATGTCTGGCTCCTCTTTCATCAAACGTCTTTCAAGATTGGTTTATGTTAAATGCTTCCTGGGTCTGTAAAGTCACTTCTTTATTCCTCTTCTCTACAGAGCAAGGCATAGCTTTCATTTTCCAATGCCTAATGTTTACCACCACGATCCAGTGCCATAAGTGGAGATGATGAGAGTCATAAAAAAGGGTAATTAACCTTCTGATTCTTTCTCCCCATTCCTTCATTACTCCTTCCCTCCCTTTGTTCATTCTTTCCTTTCCTCTCTCCTTTCCTTCCTTCCCTCCTTTCCTTTCTTCCTCCTTTTATTCCTTCCTCCTTCCTTTTGTTCATCCATCCCTTCCTTTTTTTCTTCCTTTCTAACATACTTCAACAGCCTTATACGTACCAGGTAATATGCTGTATGCTGAGGTCACATGAATTCCTATCACTAATCACAATCTCAAGTACTTCACATCCAGCCTCAAATGCCCTACCGCCTCAGTGACTTGAAGCTCCCTGAAACCAGAGGCCACGCCTTAGACCTCTTCTTTGACCTCCTTTCATACACTGCACAACATCCTGAGTTTGGGTAGTATACAGCAGGATGAACTTGCTGAGGTGTTAGATAATCTGATTTCCAGCTCCACCATTCACAAAGTAACGTCAGACAAATCACCTACTCTCTGGCCCTTCCATTTCCTCCTGGGTACAAAAGGGAGATCATGACACTGGACCGACCATCCACAGAGGGTTGACTTGATGATAAAATCCAAATTTGCACAAAGCCATTTTACAAACCTAAACCTTGCTTAGGAAGGTGCTCCTAAGTTCAGGGTTACTGGCTGAATTCCAGGGCTTCTGGGTGGACCAAGAAACCACGTCATTTCACTAGAACTTTATCAACCTCATGTTAGAAGCATGGCTCTAGGGAGTTATCATCTTGAAATGCAAAACTGAGCATGACATTTTCTGATTAAAACACTTCACTCTCATTATAAAATCCAGTTCTGTAAGAAGCCCTATAAGGCTTGGTTCCTGTTCAATGTTCTACGTTTTTTTTTTAACTCCTCAGCAAGGTCTGAAGGTCACATTTTGCCCTTTTAGCCACACGAAGCTACAGCTGAGGCTTTTTTATGGGCTACCTTGAGGCATTTGCCTTCCAACAGCCTTGTCCCAGAATAGACTAAAAGCCCTTCCAATGGGCCAGCACAGCATCTCATAATGCCCGTGAGTTAGCCATTCTTCCTCCATCCTGTAGGTATTTGCACAGCACTTATCTGTATCTGACTCTAGAATGTTGCTTCTTGAGGGCGACGTCTTAGTAGTGTGTGGCACATGGAAGACACTCAATAAATTACATGATATGTACATCAATGAATAAACTCTCTTGCAATGAGAAAGGAAGTTATTATTTACAGAGATGTGGTATATTCTCCAAGGACTACCCAGGAAATTTCTTACCATTACAACTTCAGCAAACCACATTTGGTAGGCAGAATAATGATCATCTCCATCCCCAAAGATGCCCACATCCTCATCTGCAGATCCTGTGAATATGTTACTTTACATGGCAAAGATGAATTAGGGTTGAAGATGGAATTAAGGTTGCTAGTCAGTTGACATTAAGATAGGGAAGTATCCTGGATTATCTGGGTGTGACCAGTGTAGTCCCAAGGGTCCTTAAAAATGGAAGGGGGAGGAAGAAGAGAGGTTGGCAGGATTTGATGTGAGAAGGATTCAAGACACCATTGCAGGCTTTAAAAATGGAATGGAACCACAAGCCAAGGCATGTGGGCAGTCTCTACAAGCTTCTGGAAAAGACCAAAAAAAAAAAAAAAAGCAGTTCTTCCTTAGAACCTCCAGAAAGGAATGAAGGCTTACTGACTGGATGTTAGCTCAGTGAGACTTGTGTCAGACTTCTGACTTAAAGAAACTATAAGATAATAAATTTGTGTTGTTTTAATTTACTAGGGTTTCTCGTAATTTGTTAGATCAGCAGTAGAAAGTTAATACACAGATAAGAAAACAGAAGACCTAATGAGGACAAATCATTTTGACTCTTGGAGTTTCACTTTCCTAATCAGCAAATTACAGATAAGCATTTCTAATCTATTTATCTCCTAGGGCAGTTTGTAAAGATAAAAAGCTGTAAGGCCCACCATGCTTGAATATAAGACACAGCATTTATTTACTGTGTGTCTTTGGCAAGTGACTTAAACACTCTGCCTTAATTTTCTTATTGTAAAAGACGGATGCTAATAGTATTGGGTTATCTTGAGGATCCAATAAGTTAACCCATATAAAATGTTTAGAACAGAATGTGGCAGAATGTATTGCATCAGTGTTAGCTATTATTACACATGAAGAAGAGTTTGCAAAAACATAAGGCACTATAAAGTGGTGAGGTGGAAATAGCGTTCTCATGGAACACTGGTTCTCAAGAGGGTGGAGGATCAATAGCCCTCTTCCCAAGGGCAGTTCAGAAATTTTTGGAGGCATTTTAGGGATCAAGTGAGGGAAGGGGTGTCACACTACTGGCATTTAGTTAAGGGAGTCAGGGACATCCTGCAACACCTAGGGCAGTCCTTCACAGTGAAGGGCTTTTCCAGATCCTAAATGATACCACACACCCCTACCCATCTTCATTTGCACCTGTGCATTGACAGTGATTTAACACAGAGGTGCTGGCATCTGACTCCATGATGAACCCTGGCATAGCTGTGCCCCTGCATTTATCTACTGAAACACATTTTTGGTTTTTTGTTTTGTTTAGTTTGAACATGTTATTAATACTTCATTTCTCCTTTATATCACTGAGATTTTTAAATTTAACTTAGAGTTGGGCTATATTATTTATGAAATCCATTTCACAATAATAAAAGGGGTGTTAAGATATTTGTTAGTAAAACTGTGCACTGAGTCTGAGTTTATAGGATTTAAGACAGAATGAGGTTTAGAGATGGCTTAACCCAGCTCACTAGCCTTCCAGGGAAGAAAACCAAGGCCCAAAGAGATGAAGTATCTTATAAAAGTGAAACAAATAGAAGATAAGAACCATGGTTTCAAGACTCTAATCCAAGGGTACTGGGTATTCTTTAAGAATCCGTACATCCTAAATAAAATAGGATTTCTCGAAGTTCAAATTCTCTTCCAATCCTGAGATTTTGTGCCGGAAAACCACTGCCCCTCCTTTGCCACCATCCTCCTCCTTCCCCACCCCCATGTCATCACCAGAGAAAGTGACTGTGAAAGTGACGTTGCGATGACCTCGGCGGGCAAGCATTACGGGGCGCAGTGTGGGGCAGAAGCTCTGATGGTCAGGAGGAACGTCAGCAACTGCCCTTGACGTTCTCCTTTCAGTTTCCACCTTTTCCAGCCCAGGTCCACAGGAGGCCTTTAGAACCCAGGGATCATTCTGTCCACCCCCTACCTCCACACTCCAACCTGAGTCTTCCAGAACAGTCTGAACTCCTCAATCTCACCAAAGTGATGGAAAAATTAATTCTCTTGTAGCTTCAGTTACAAAAAGGTTGACATATTTTAAATTACCATTTTACTATTAATCTAAGAGCGAAAATGTCCTCTTCCCCCCACCCAGAGCTGCCAGGGATGTTTGTGCTGGTGTGCCCTGCCCAACTCCAGAAGGTACCATTCACACCACAATCCATGCGAATGGTGCCCTCTGGAATTATGAGGTCCGATACCTCGTAATACCTCTGGCTGCATGCAGAGTCCTTCTCCCACTTCCTAAAATGAGAAATGAGTTCATAGTGTGAAAATTTCTGCTCTTCATCAATATTGCTTAAACACTGGCTTAACCGGCACCGTTTACTCACTATTTAAGTTTGAATTACACTTTAGTCTCCTTGCCGGCCACGTGTTTAAACCTGGGGGAACTGAGGCATATCTTAGCAGCTTCCTTTTGATAGCCAAGCACCGGGTGTACTAGGTGTTTAAGACTCACTCCTCCTTCCTGTTCCTCCCTTTTGAGTAGCCCACATAATTGCTATTTCCTGCTCAGAGTTGTCCCAAGCACTTCAGCATATTTGAGGGGTGGAGAAGAACACTTTGAGCCCAATAACTTCAACTGGCTCAAGTACACAGTGCCACATGAAAGCTCAGAGCATCAATATTGCCTGGAGGTTGAAACTATGAGCTTTTAAGTTAGTTAGACCTGGAAACCTTCTATGTGACTTTAAGCATAAAACCTAATGTCTGTAACTCTTGATTTTCTCATCAGTAAAACAAACAGCAATAGTACTGGCCTCATGGAGTTACTATAAGTGTAACATGAACAAATGCATGTAAAGTCTGGCATATGTTAAGTGATCAAGAAATATTAGCTACTGTTAACAATTCTCTTTCCCCAGATTCCATTTAACTCCAGTGGCCTCCAGAGGAATGGTCTCCTAGTATTACAGTTTTATAACACACACAAAAAATAGAGTAAAATCAGAAATACAAACTATAATAAAGGAAGAGGAAAGGACTGCCCCTTAGAAGGGGAATTTCATCTTCATTTCATTTGAATTGTAAAAATTACTACTAGCTACAGGCATTTGATACGTGCCTTTTATTCTCAGAGTGCTCTTCCATACAGCAGCCTTGTAAAGTAAGCAGGTTCCCTTATTCCTATTTTCAGGTGAAGACATTGAGGGTCAGGGAAGGTATGATAACTCTGTGGCTGAAATCTATGAGTAGAACGCAGGCAGTGAAACTTGCTGCTTAGGGTTTCACTTTACGGGGTTTTCCACTAGTAGACGTAGTAGCTCTCCACTAGGGGGCGCCGATCATGCAATGGGTGCATATTGGCAGAGGCTGTAGTGTACTAAATCCACAGACTCCCTCAAAAAAAAAAACAAAAACAAAAAAAGCAGTCAAAGTAAAAACGGTGTATTTTTTATGTAAATATATTGTTAAAACATCTCCCTTAGCCCTCTCATCCAACCGGATTACATTCCCAAAGCCTCTCCTATGTAAAAATTCTGGACACTGCATTTCAGAATATGAGGAAATAAGCATGCTGTTCTAAAAGCCCTTGAGGTGGTCCTAATAAGCCTCTTCACCTAGGACTCCCTGCATTAGGCTAAGCCACAAAAGAGAGGGTTGTGATATCTGACTTGACGGTATATGATCACTCCCATTGCATGGAGACCAACACTTCGGCTCAGAGTAAGAGACACCGTTTTGAGCAGGGCCTCCACTTGCTCCTCTTGTTAGCTGTCGATTTCTGAAAACCTGGGCCGGGGACGAGACTGCAGCACTGAGCTGAGGTGGTCCACAGGGTTTCCCCAGAGGTCCTGCCTGCGACACGTGACAGAGTGATCTAAGAATGTGATGTTAGAGGTTTTTACGAAACTCACTTTTCAGTTGCCACCTCAAACAAGTCACATAACTGCTTGAGGTTTTCTAAGTTTATTTTCAACTGTAGGGAGTCGCCTTTTCTTCCTCTTTTTGGGGTGAGTTTTTTGCCCCCCTTTTGCCAAGTCATTATTCATTAAATTGAAACCAAAGAGAGGAAGAAAAGAAGGGACGTAATAAAGGACGGTGCCTAAAATAAAATGACCTGCCTTTT
>RJWJ010028031.1:0-21711 GCA_004363605.1 Indri indri
AGTGTGTTGTTTTATTTCCACATATTTTGAAATTTCACAAACTTCTTCTGTTACTGATTTCTAATTTAATTTCATTGTATGGCATGTCAATTCTCTGTATGGTTTTTATCCTTTTAAATTTCTGAGATTCCTTTTATGGCCTCCATTTTCTATACCGGAGAATTTCTGTGTGCATGTGAGAATAATGTATATTCTGCTGTTGCTGGGTAGACTAAATACATGTCTGTTAGATATAGTTTATAGTATTATCAAAGTCTTCTATTTCCTTATTATCTTTTTGTCTAGTTGTTCTAATTATTATTGAAAGTATTGTATTAAAGTTTCCAGCCTTATTGTTTAATTATTTATTTTTTCTCTCAGTTTGGTCACTTTTTGTTTCACATATTCTGGGGCTCTGTTGTTAGCTGCATATGTGGTTATAATTGTTACATATTCTTGATAAAGTGACACTTTTATCACTATAGAATTTTCTTCTCTGTCTGTAGCAACAAATTTTGTCTTAAAGTCTATTTTTTCTGATATTATTATATCCATTCCAGCTCTCTTTTTGTTGCTGTTTCTATAGTATGTTTTTTCTATCCTTTTACATTCAGCCTATTTTTGTCTTGAATCTAAGTTGTGAGTTGCAGATCATAAACAGTTGCATTTTTTTCTTCTTGGCTGTTTGATCATAGTGATTAATCCACTTACATTTATTGTAATTGCTGATAAGATACCATTTAAACCTAGCATTTTGATTTTTGTTTTTTATATCTTTTGACTTCCTCTCTTCCTCCATTACTGCCTTCTTTAGTTTTAAAGATTTTCTAGTGTACCACTTTAATTCCCTTGTCATTTCTTTTATTATTTATTTATTTATTTATTTATTGTCTCAGTGGTTCCCCTTGGGATTACAATGAACATCTTAATTTATAACAATCTAGTTTGGATCATTACCAACTTAATTTAAATAGTATACACCAACTTTCCTCCTAGGTAATTCTGTCCTTTTACTCTTCATTTGTGCTATTATTTTCATAAAATTAAATATTTATACATCATATGTCCATCAACATAGATTTATAATTATTGTTTTATGCAATTTTCTTTTAAATCAATTATAAGATAAATAAATAAATAAATACATTTGCACTGTCTTCTATATTTATCTATGTGCTTATCTTTACTAATGCTCTTTATTTCTTCATGTGGATTTCAGTTACTCTCTAGTGCTCTTTTATTTCATCATAAAGAGCTCTTTTTAGTATGTCTTATGGGAAGGTTTGCTAGTAAAACATTCTCTTGATTTTAGTTATCTGAGAAGGTCTTTATTTCGTCTTCAATTTTAATTTTGAAGAATTCTGCTGGATGTAAAATTATTGGTTGACAATTGTTTTCTTTCAGCACTTTGATTTTGTCATTCCACTGTCTTCTGGTCTCCATAGTTTTTGATGAGAAATTAGCTGTTAACAGTATTGATGATTCCTTGTATGTGGTGAATCACTTCTATATTGCTGCATTCAAGATTCTCTTTTTGTTTTGTCTTTTGACAGTTTGATTATAATGTGTCTTGTTCTCTATGTCTTTGAGTTTATCCTCCTTAGAACTTGTTGAGCTTCTTGGACATGTAAATTAATATTTTTGTTATCAAATTTAGAAAGTTTTCACCCATTATATCTTCAAATATTTTTCTCTCTTTTTCTTCTTCTCTCCTTCAGAGATTCCTATTATGTATATGTTGGTATGCTTAATGATATCTTGCAGATCTCTGAGACTATTAGTTTTTCTTTATTGATTTTTCTGTTTCTCAGACTAGATAATCTCAATTAATCTATTTTCAAGTTTCCTAATTCTTCCTTCTGCCAGCTCAAGCCTGCCATTGTGCCCTTCTAGTAATTTTTAAATTTCGGTTACTTTACTTTTCAACTCCAGAATTTCTATTTGGCTCCTTTTTTCATTATTTCTATTTCTATTGACTTTCTCTAATTGATGAGATATCACTGCCATAATTTCCTTTAGTTCTTTAGAAATGGTTTTCTTTAGTTGTTTGAATATATTTAAATTATCTGATTTACAGTCTTTTTCTATTAAGTCCAATGTCTAGGCTTCCTCAGGTACAAGTTCTATTGACTGCTTTTGTTTTGTGTACGTTTTGTGTATTTTCTTGTTTGTTTGTATGACTCATAATTTTTTGTCAAAAATTGGACGTTTAAAATAATATAATGTAGCAACTCTGGAAATCAGATTCTGCTCCCTTCCCAGAATTTGTTATTATTGCTGATGTTTGTTTCATGACTTTCCTGAATTAATTACATAAGTCTATATTCGTTGTCATGTATGGCCACTGAAGTCTCTACTCAATTAGCTTAGAAGTCCACTAATTATTGGAAATGGATTTCCTTAAATGCTTATTTCTAGTCTTTGCCAAGGGGCTCTCTGTATGTGCTAAGTCACATCTTCAATGCTTAAGAAGGCAGTTTACACCTTTGCCTTAGCCTTCACTTATTGTTTGTGCAGAACCTCAAGTTCAGTCATCAGTTTCATAGTCTCTTTCTTAAATAACAGTAGCAGTAATGCGAGCTTTTATCCTATTCAGTATGCAACAGGACATCCTCTATTCCTTTAGCCAGTGAAGCCTGCATTGCCATGTTGGAAAAGAAATAATTAATGCTCTCTTATTCTGTGTTTTCCAAAACAAAAGGCATACCCTTTACCTTGTATGCTTCTATAAAGAAACCCCCTGGATGTCTTGGGGTTTCTCCTCATGTCTGTAATATTGCATAAGTAACTGATTGTCAAACACAACATAGTTTTACAGTTTAGTTCTTGATTTGTTATAGTCATGCCATTCTTTCTCTGGATAAAACTACAAGCATGGCTATATCTTTAAAGAAATTGCCACTCATGATTATGTGCCAAGGTAGTTGCAAGATAGATCATTAAAGCAACTTTTAATGGGTGACTTTCTTCATCATTCTATGATTCATAGCACTTGTACTGAAATGTAACCCACAAACAGATTTTCTGTCAACTCTGGCAGTAACCCTGCTCCCCCAGAAAACTTTGATGCCACATTGCCCAATTGCCAGTGATGACTATTAGATTCAGAGCCCTTTGTGAAGTTAAAATAAACAACTATCCACACAAGCTCATAGCACCTCATTTCCACTCTCTGATTCAAAAGTTGTTGCTCATAGTGAAACAATGAAAATTGTTTCTCTGCCATTTCTTTGGAAGTTGAGATTTGCAATATATAGATCTTGTGTCTATGCCAGTCTTTTGTTCCTTCACAAGTTTATTTTTGCATCAGTCATGGTACATAAATGACATCGGTATTTGCAAAGGAGAGTCCCATAAATGCTATTACAAGCATTCTCCATTTTGCTTCCAGGTCCAAACTATATTTTTGAAACCGGACAAGACTCTGCACAATGCATAACCATTTCAGATACTGCTTTCAAATGCCCCATAGATCTAAAAGATGTTGGAAATTCAGAGATATTCACTTTATTGGCACTAGAAATATATTTTTTCAAGAGAAATACTACAAATATATGGCACATCAACTTGGAGAAGTTTGAAGTATCTTTTTCTATTTGTTGTTCTAATCTTTCTCCTGCCTCTAGATATATTTTCCACTTACATAAAAATCTTCAAGATTACATGTAATTTTTGTTTCTTTCGATATATCCTAGCATACCACTACATTGCTTCTCTCCCAGAGTTTTGGTGCATCACTCCACAAACACGTATACATGTTTCAGTATGTGTTCAACAGCAATCACACACTTATATCGCTGGTGGTATGAGAACTCACCTGCATAGGCAAATTTGAAAAGTATTAATTTACCACAAGGGTTTTTGAAGTTGAGTGTTTATTCTTAGAAGATTGGAAAACTCTCTTTAGAAGGGAACTGAATATTGTGCACGTACACATGCACATGATACTAGAAAACAGCACTATCAGGTTTACTGTAACTGAACTTGAATCCTCCCTCATCCCCAACTCACACACATCCCTGATAGCAGATCACTTTTAATGACATAGTAGATTCAAAATGTTTATAAATACTTTGAGAATCTTAAATGCTTTCAAACTGGAGTAAAATTTACCAAATCCAATTTAATTGTATTTTAAGGCTGAACTGCTTGTCTATACAGGGACACTCTCTAAGGGAAGGCTCTGGAGGCAGATGGGATCACACACAGTACCCCACCCTGTCCTCCTAGGAAGGTGAGAGAGTGAAAAAGTCTTTGGTAACATTCGTCACCTCCAGAACTCTGTCATCTGTCTCTTGCTCCTCTCCTTTGTTATCAATCACCTCCCTCCCTGGCCTCAGCTTCTGCTAGGATGGATTTCATCTCATACTTTTTATTGCTGACGAGGGAGAAGAGGGCTCAGAAAACCCCAGCTCTTCTGCATTTGCTTCAAATGCAATCAAAGCCTAAGATAGAGGGAAGGTAGGGTGCTTGCTCAAGTGGACAGTTGATATCTCTGCATCCTTCAGACTGAGTGATAGCCAGTTCAATACACTGTGCTCGTCAAGAACACCGAGCCCCCACTACATGGATTCCCTCAAAGACAAACCCCCCCCCCCACACACACATATACATATGCTCAATTAAAAACTCAGAAAAATAGTAAGTTTTGCCTGGGTAGACCATACACTTGCATTACTAGTGAGAAGTTCTAAGTTGAAAAATCCATCTGTATCACGAAAATAGTATGCAATTCAATGGGAAAAGGGTGGGTGATTTGGTGCTTCCTGGGTTGATCAGACAATGGCACAAGTTTGACTTTTGATAAGGAACACAGCTGAGTTCAATGTTCATGTTAGATAGAAGTGTCATGGATCAGCTCCTGGAAATTTTTCTACCCTAATCTGCCCAGCTCGTTTATTTTCAAATCTGCGTTTTGCTCTTTTACGCAGGTTTCCAGGAAGATCATCTGGAGTTGAGTTTATTTCCAGCTTCCTCCGCTTGTAGTAATGGCCAAGAAGAAACTGACTAAACCAAAGGGATCGCATTTTAAGCATCAACTGCACCTTTTTCTGGGAATTCTAAATAAACAAAGAAACATTATTATGCTTCCCTAACTCTGTGCTTTCACAAGTTCTCTCTTCCAAGTTACACTGTTTCAAAATTTGCCTAATTATTAATTATTTGAATTATTCCCACATGTAGTTATTATACTTATTTTTTAAAGAATTTTGTGGGTTTTTTTTTTGTACCCAGAAGTGAGAGACGTTTTTGGTAGATGTAAATGTATTGTGGTCTGCCTAAGCAGAGACCGCCACCATGCTCCTTGGCCCACTGACCAAGAACGTGTCCCATCCCAATTCAGCTTCCTGATGAGATGGAGATAGATATTCTTCATTGATTTTCACTATTCCCAATTTTTATTCTTCCCAATTTTTACTCTTCCCAATGCAACTAATACATTGTCTACTTGGACATTAAACTATGATTAGATAGCTTTTTAACATCTATTTATTCTCTACTTTTAGGAATGAAAATAATTGTCTCTGTAACCTGAACATCAGGATATGCTTTCAAGCCTTACCTGGAGCCAATTTGTACTCGAAAGAATTCTTTTGTGTTTCTCTTGAGAGAGCCATATTAAATTAAATGGAATTCTCCTTCCCAAATTTATTTGCATATAAAATTTAATAATTCTAAATGGCATTCTATGGGCTAAATTTGGGGAAATATTACTTACATATATCAATATCCTACTATGATTCATTCTGGTTAAGTACAATCAGTGTGTACTCATGCTATGCATTCTTTCTGGCAGGGGGTATGCATCTTGATGATCTAGAAATAATTGCAAAACATCAAGATAGAAGTTAAAAATAAGATAGGTCAAACACAGCAGTGTGTTATGCTCTTCAATATTTTGATATTTTAAAAAGATGTCAAATGCAGGCTTAGGCTGTGCATTTCCATGCGGCTGGCTTATTCATCCTTCTTGATCAGGACCATCATCAGGAGGGAGACCCTAGACTTGTAGAAAGCAATTGTTTTTTCTTCACATTAACCCCTTGAAGTTAATGTGAAGTAGGCCCCCAGCCCACTGAATGCCATATTGAACAAGTGGTGTTTCAGACTTTCAGAAAGGCTTTCATATTCTACATAGTATTTCTTCCTGTTGTGAAGATACTGAAATGTCTTATTAACCTCTCTCAAGATAACTTCTCTATTCATTTCCTATTGATGAATCACTCATAAATTGAAACAGATTTTTCTTGCTAAGTTTATATAAACTTCGATCTTGCCTATTTAGTTCTTGGTTGGGAAGGTCTTTCTTGGGTAGAAAGAGAGCCCCATTTACTCAAAGAGAGAGTATATAAGGGGGAATAGAAAGGAACTCGCTAAAATTTAAAGTTTTTTAAACATCTTATTTGTATCCTAAAAACAGAATATACCCAATCTTTGTGGGGATGTCAGGTTGACTGTGCTGATCAGTAAGAGGGTAATCTCTAAGACCCACATTCTGGAGAGAGTTTCAGGAACACACAGTTCATGCAAGTGCCTCAAATATCATAATCACTTGGATCCCTCTAGGTAGGACTCAGTCACATCACTTCACAAAGCTCACATTGTGAAAAATAGTCAATGGTATGCAGCACCGAGTGAGGATACTTTGCCCTCTAGAGCTGTTCCAATCTCAGTCTGTGCAACTCCATGGGAATGATTCCAGCTGGCTGAGCCCTAAGTAAATACTCTTCTCTGTTTGCACAAGGTGTATATTCTATTCTTTATGTCCTGAGAATAACTTCCTATGAGAAGTTGTGACTGCATTCACCCCCAGAGCCTAACTCTGTGCGGGGTGGGAGGAGAGTAACAGCTACTTATCTGTGACTTGGTCATGGCAGATCCATATGTTGTGGTTGAGATTATCTGGTCCAGGACAATTGATCTGTTTCAACTACCTCATCACACCACTGGCTTTCCACTGAAAAGGCAATTTAAATCATCTATTACGCAATCTTAATAAAAGAGTTGTCCGAAGTTTAAGCACTCCATTCATGCCTCCACTCAAGCCGAACTAACAGAAGCTTCATACTTGGGCTTACAAATTGCCTGAACTAGGCTGTGTTTTAATGCTATGCCCTTGATTTTTAAGGGATACTCTGTCCTTGCTTGTAGAACTGCAGTTGAGTTCACAGCGTATGACATCACTTAGAGCTTTCCATGAGAGGCCCCACCAGTGTGATTTCCTTGAGAAATTAGTACAAGAAAAATACTTCCCCTGAGGAACTAGTATGTTTCTTCTCATCTAATAAGAACTGTACAACTGACCAGATCTCCCCTCTTTTTCTTTGGCTGCTAGTGAACTAAGAGCCAAATTTAACTATGTTTGCAATGACGTAAGCCCATATGGCTTGTGTATTTCCATCCTTGTTTCACTCCCCCTATTCTCCTTTCTTCATTAATTCATTTGTTTTAGTCTTACCCTCATCAATTATTTTGAGAAAAGAGGCAGATTTATAAATTAATAATAATAAAAAGAAAAAAATAAAATGTTTGGCAATTTTAAAAATAAGTATTGTGTTTCACTTTAGCATGATTATTGGCCAATTTTTAGTGATGATTCTACGAATCCATATTAATAGAGTTGTATATGGTGTTTCTTTTAAAGTGGTATGTATTTATGCTCAAACAAATGAAACGAAATAAAAAATACTTTTGTCTTTTGGCTGATTTAAGTTTCAGAAATTTAGCAATTCTACTTCTGACAAAGCAGATCATTTTGAAAACAAAACAAAATGAAATAAAATCATATAGAACTAAACAAACCATGCAGCTACTATCAGAGAATAACTCTTTCATTTTAAAATGGAAAATGAGAAATATAAGTTATTTATATTAGCTGCACCTCATTAATTTGCAGATACCATGACTGAAAGAAGACTGTTCATTGAAAATCCAAAAAAATTGTAATAATTCGGTCATGGTGATAGCCTAGTTTCAAATATCACAGGAGGGCTTTTTAGTTTTTTTCCCGTTGACACTCCCTTCTTTTCTGCGCCACCACTTTCTTACTCAGGAGCCTTTTAAAAAAAATAAAATAAAAAGAGAGAGAATAGAGATCAGGGGTCTTTTTGCATAGGACATCAAGGTTAATAAGAAGTCGGCACTATCAGTAAGGCGAAGGTTTGTTTATTGTGTGCATTTGAATTTTATTTATTTTTTTGTTCTTCTATTCATTTATTCATTCATTTATTCATAAAATAAATATTCACTGAGACACATTACATGCTAGGTGACAGTCCAGGCACTGAGGGTAAAATGATAAATAAGACAGAGTGCCTTTCATGAAGGAAACACTGACTGAAAAAACAGAGTGACAGGTAAACAAATCATTTCAAGAGTAATGCTGTTCTGACTAAAGCATGTAAAAGATACAATGGGATCATGGAGAAAAAAGCCTCCTACATCTGTCTGTAAAATCAGGGAAGGTATCCCAGAAGCCTATCCCACTGAGTAGGAGAATGAGTTAGAATTAGAGCATGTGATGTTGATGGCAAGCCATCCCAGGGAGAATGAAACAGTAATATTGTGTGCATTTGAATTTTAAAATACTTAAAGCTACTTCGAAGAACAAACGGGGTTCTACAGAGTTGACAGAGCCTTTACTGGTAGTGAAACTAAATGGGACAACTAGTTGAGATCCAGGGTTCTGGGGGAGAGGAAGCAGAACCCAGATTATGAAAGGAGAAAAGCCTCCTGAAAGGGATACTGCATTGATGGAAATTTGGAAACAAACTAATAAAGCAACCAAGCTGTTTTGCATCAGCCTCTGGGCATGCATTAGTGACCATGTGATGGCAATATTTTCTTTCTGGTAATGGACTGCCCTTTTTTGCGATTTCAAGAGTTAAAGACTTTATCAAGGGATGATTAACATCTTGACTTAAAGATAGAGGAATAGACTACCACCTTGGAAAATGATTCACTGTTTGATTGAAAGAAATTCTGAAAGAAATGGTGAAGAAGAAACATGTGAAACTGTTCTCAAGGTTGTTTCAACCAGTCCAGAGGTGTGTAACTTAGCTCTTTGTCCATTATCCAGAAAGATGTGCTTGTGGATCCATCAGAACTCATCTTTCTTCCCTTCTTACATCTTTTGGGAAATTTGATGCTTACTGTCATGATACCCTGGACGTTTCTAAACTCATCCTTCTCTGAGCTCAATGTGTGTAAAGCACAACTTAGGTATTACTCAGATCTGTTTGGCTACCCAAGTGGGTGAGAACAGACTCACCCTGTGCTCTCTCTCCCATTAACACAGAGTCTTGTACTGCCCAATAGCCCCTACTTCTGTACTGGCCAGAGCACTGTCTCATCAGCTTGGAAAAGGTGTCTCCAACTCCCAGAGGCAGGGATGTTATCCTTGTCAGAGTTGGAAAAGCGCAAGTTGAGATTGGATCATGAAGTATTATTATAAGTCACCAAGTTCATGTGTAAGTAATGAGAGAATCACAGAATCTCCATTTAATGAGTAAGACAATTGCTGAATCTCCCAGAATAGAGTGCATTTCATAGGAAACTGATAACCATGTCCTTCCACACCCAAGCAATTAAATAAAATAGTTTCTTTCCTGCTTCTTAATCTCACACACCCTTACCCTCAATCAACTATCAAGTTGAAGAGGTACTTGATAAATTCTGGCAATGTAGCTTTGAATGTCCTTTCCCAAATTATGGGAATTTCTGGAAACAAAACACAGTGATTTTTCATATAGAAATAGATGCAATAACCTCAAAACCCCACTCCCACTACGTCTTTCCTGACACAGAATCTAAGACCAAAGTCAATGGATATAGAAAAACTGAACATGATATGTATTTATAAACTGTGGGACATAATTTTAATTATAGATGATATTTAAGAAATCTTTACATAACCTATCCATTTTTCTTTTCTTCTTTTATGAACCTAAGAAAATTTCCAAATGAAAAACACACTCATTCTATGAACAATGGACATGATGAGGTTTGGAACAAATTCTTCTTCTTGTTCGCATGTTTCCATCTTATTTACATATTTCTGTAAAACTAGAAAAGAATAAAATGGGATGAGACAATCTAGATATATCTGAAATATTTATGAAACAAGCCCTTTTACAACAAATAATTTACAACACCCATGGAGTAGATCACAAATATAACCGTCCTCTTCATCTGTCCGTGACATTGAGTTGAACAATGAAACCACATTTGCTGAGCCAGCTCTGAGGAGAACAGGTTCAAGCTCGGCTTTATTTTATTTCAGGGCTCAACTCAAACCTGGTGTGGACACAGCAAATCATGACCAGTTGATCATGCTGTTTCCCTATTTATAATGCAGTGGGTGGTTCTAGCTCTGGGGATGTAGGGCACTGATGCAGTACAGTGTTCACACTTTATTAGTGTCCAACCTGAGATGCAGCCACCCCAGAAGTGGGTGTCAGTTCCTGAAGCCAGAGGAGGCATCAAAAAACAGAACAAGGCTCTCCATGGCCTGCAGGAAAAGAAGTCCTGCTGATCACAAGACAAAATGCCTTGGCTGGTTAAGGCTACATAAAGGATGCAGGGCTTACTCCCTAGAATCCAAGATGGAGTAATGAAATCAGGGGCACAGAAGTTCTCTGAAGCAAAGCGTCAAGTAACAAGATCCATCTGTGGAGGGCTGTGGTCGACCTGCTGCAGGATGTGGGCCGACTCTTACTCCAAATGCTGCCCAGACCTGACAGACCCCAGGAGAGTGGAAAGCCCCCTAAGAGAGTGAGCCCCTGTGGTGTGAGTGCCCAAAGGGCCTGCTTGTAGCCATATGGATTCTGAGCAACCCCCAGGGACCCTGGTCCCATCCAGAAGATCCTGGGTTATACTCTCATCCCACCATAGCTGGCCAGTGAGGACAGCTCAGGGCACTGTGGGTATCAGGAGGAGAAAGAACCTTTACATTGGTCCATATTTTAGAATCCTGTCCTAACTGATGCATTTTAAGTGGAAGATACAAACTCAATGTCCAGTTACAAACCCACATCCCATTGGGTCAGTCCTATGTCTGATCAAGACTTTTGTTTGTTTTCTACATCTGCTTTGGTTCACTTGAGCTAACATTTATTTCTGTCCTTGAATGTTTTTTGAATGAGTTATAGAAAAGGCTTAAAGTATCTCTTAGTATGCTCAGTTCCACAGGATAATCGTATAAAGTATATTATCCTGTTATGGTGTTCGTTTTTCTTGCTGGCTTTTGTCCCAATGATGTTGACATTCCCAAGGTGGCAGTAGAAACCGCCTTGTGTCAGGCAGAAACATTTCCAAAGCAATACTCTTTGCAGGTAGAAATCACCCAATTTATTCCTTTCTGTGTAGCAAAATATTGATGGCAATGCATTGAGATCACATCAAGAGGGGGCTGTTAACTAGGAACTTTTCAGAATCAAGAGGATTTATTGAGTATGTTTGAACTCAGAGAGACTCTGTAGTTTTAACTATATTTTTTCATTCTTGCATAGATTTTCTTTTTTTTATGACACTTACAGGACTAGATGTTGATAACATAAATGCAAATAAGAGATGATTCCTGCCTTCATGTGTTCACAATCAAACAGGGGAGAAAGGTACAAAATAAACAAAAGTAAAGCATGGTAAATGTTTTAATGAATTTGAATATGATGTAGTTGAGACTCTAAGGAGGGAATTCAACTTGGGAGGCAGCTGTAAAACACTTCCCAGAGGAGCTCAATCTAGTATACTGACAAGGTGGGAGTGGAGGGCACTCCATAAAGAAGGGGCAGGAAATCAAAAGAAATTAGTCTGGAGAGGAGGGCAAAGGGGACAAGAAAGTTTAGCAAGGCCAGCAGGTGGACCTTACATGCCAGGCCATTTTGTAGGTATTGGAGGGGCACTGAAGCATTTTAAGCAAAGGAATGCCACGCTCTGACTTACGTTTTTAAAAAATCACGTGGCAGCAGAATTACAGGTGGGCTAAGTTCAAAGACTATTTCAATATCCAGGAAAATGATGCTGAGAACTCGATTCAGGCCAGAGCAATCAAATGAGCTGTAAGGGACAAGCACAAGAGATTGAGAAGGGTTGGTGTGGAGGCGAGTTAGCGAGGTTGAGGGCTGACTCTCAGGCTTCACTGGCGAGTTGCAGCACAATGTAACTCAGAGATGTTGAGTGAGAGATTGTTTTAGTGTTCATTAAGACACTAGGCATTTCTTGCACCTCAGATTCTGAAAGTTAGGTTCTATGCCTGACCTTCAGTTGTTCTAAGAGAATCATGTCTACTATGGCTGTTTCCATTACTTCTCCTCTCTCAGGTTCCGTGGGCTGTCATCTGCACCACACGAAGAGCTGTGTCCCACTGGAACTTCACTTCTACTAATATTTGCAACCCTCCATATCTCCACAGCAGGTGTTCGCTGTCTGTTTCCAGTGCAAGGATTTTGTCACATGCTCTTTTTCTAGCAGTTCTTTTTCAATTGATGTCATTATTTTATTACACAGGTAATTCATGTTTACAATGGGAAAAAACAGACCACATAAATAAGGAAATAAATACATAAAACTCATTTATATGTCCACCACCTAGAGACAGCTCTGGTTAACCATTTTTTTAGTATAGAATCATCCAGAAATTTTATGCATATACACCTGTGAAATGTCTATGTGCTTATATAAAGGTGATCTTTCTATTTTTGATATACATTTCTTTTTACCTGCCTTTTTTCACTTAAAAATATATTGTTATTTTATTGGAGTACCAATATACATTCCGAAGTGATTCTAAATGTCTGCACCATACTCTGCGTACGTCTGTACCACAATTAATTGTATCAATTTCTCCTTAAGCTTTTACAAAACAATCCCGCCATAGGTGTCAAGTCCAGGATTTTATTTTACCCTTCATTCAAGCTGAAAAGTAAACCTGCTGCTGTTTCACGGATGTTGGCAGAAGACACAAAACTCCTGGGTCAGACACAAAGGACTTCATTACCTGCAGCCCAACAGGCAACATGAGCATCAGCATGTGCACTCGTTCCCCTGGCGCCACACTCCACAGGGTAATTCCCTGGCCACAAATGGATGCTCTGCACACAGTGGGTTTGCCCTGCAACTGAGGAATACTGAGCTAAGGAAATCTACTTCTGCTGTGTAAACAGTAAGCAAGCCTGCTCTTTGTCTCAGTAGGAGACATTACCTCATCCTCCAAGGTTGCTTGCTGCAAACACAAGCCTGGGAAAGGGCCTTGGAAAAGAATGGTAAGGATGTTGCATTCTTGGCATATCTAGCAAGATGGGTAGTAACCCAAGATACCCATGAAGGACTACCTCCTAACAATAAGCATTCTTGCCTATATATTTTTTAAATATCCTTAGGATAGTTTCAAAGGAGTAAAAGGACCAAAGGGTTTGCGCTGCTGTAGACTTTCTGTAAGTTTTACCAAATTACCCTCTAGAAACTTGCTCCTGCAGGTTTGCTTTCTCAGTTGTGTTCTGTAAAATGACTATTGCTGTTCACTTACTAGCACGGGAAAGGCTTCTCTCATCTGAGGACTCAGGCCCATGTTGGTATTCTCTGCTTTTCCAGAGATGTGTTTCATTTGTATTAATATTAACAAGGAGGGTATTTTAGCAAAGCCATTTCCTGATCGGTGTCAAGCTGAAAATACATTGCTTGCCCTCGGTTGGTGGAGACAGGAATGCTAAGATAAGAAACAACATTGTCTCTCCCGCTCTGTAACAGATCAAGGCTTTTCCTACTCATGAGACCTAGACCCCTGTTTTCTCATTTGGTCTAACACTCTGGACAGGTGGTATGTTCTGTGTGTATGCTCATAGGTGAATTTTAATGACATTTCAAGGCATTCTGAAAAAACAAAGTAATTCCTTGAATTGCTTTTGTCAAATAATAAAATTATTTGACATAAGTCTCATTGAAAACAGATGTGGAAATATGTAATTCTTACTTTTTTACTATCCTTCCCTGGGGGATTTTGGCTTATGCCAATCTGAATTTTGATGTTGAAAGTGTTAGCGTTTCTCTCTTCTCCAGGTGTGTTATCTTTAATATATAGAAAAGTTTGGTTGGGAGGACCATCAGAGAGCTAATTAAGTAGGAAAGGTTTGTGGTTGGACCAAAGCCTCTCATGGGCTAGGACTCTGGTGTGTGTGTCTTGGTAGTAGCCAGAGCCAGTGGGTTTTGTCATGGAAAACTGTTTTCATCACAGACTTTTCCTATAACATTGGTGTATTCATTTCTTCTTGGTTTCCTCTTCCATTAAATGAGGATGCAAATAACTGACTTTGACTTCAAATAGAGAATCATCTCTAGTAGTTTTTGGTTTTTATTTCCATGTGTGAGACCCTGGCATATAACCCTGGACAGTATTTTATATTCCCCCCAGAGCTCCTTTCTGCCCTGTCCCCCAGCAGTGACTCTCCATGCTCCTACCCATGCACTTCCTGACATTGGAAGCAGGTAAGTTGCAATGGGTTACCTATTAGCTAATGGCAGTTGCTCACAGTTAGCTACTAATGGGTCACTTGTTGTATTGTCAAGATGGTTTATTTTTGTCCCCCTGCCAGGGTCCATAATGCCTAAAGAGTCACCTTCAGAGAAAAATGAATCTGTTTTTCTTTCTGATCTATGGTACTGTTCATACTGAGTGCCCTTTGAGTGACATCTGCTCTACTGCCAAGCCAGGCAGAATCAGTCATTACGATAGACTAAATGTGTGCCTGCTCCCCCCAATCGAAGTGTTAAAGCCATGGCCTCAAATGTGACTGTGTTTGGAAATGGGGCCTATGAGGAAGTGATAAAGGTTAAATAAGGTCAAAAGTGTCAGGGCATAATCTGAGAGGGCTGGTGCCCTTATAAAATGAGGAAGAGACACCAGGTCTCTCTCTCTCTTCCTCTCTGTCTGCCATGTGAAGACAGCTAGAAGGTGGCCATCAGCAAGCCAGGACAAGAATGCTCACCAGAAACCAAACCTGCCAGACCTTGATCTAGGACTTCCAGCATCTAGAACTGTGAGAAAATAAATTTCTGTTGTTTAAGCCACACAGTCTTTTGTACTTTGTTATGGTAGCCTGAGCTAACTAATACGATCATGTGCACACTCCAGAAATAGCCACCTATGAATGGGCAGGAGAGAATCCAATCACCTTCAAGATGACATGTTAAATGTACCCAAGAATGTCATTTTACTCTGACTGACCAGTCCCAAACAAATCCTCTTAAATCTCTTCTTGGGAAGACACAAATGCTTGGCGAATAAAGGAAAGTAGGATTTGTGGGCTCAATTTTTTTGTTCTTAGCTATGCTGAGCAATTTTTCCATTTATCTGAAAATGTATGCAGATCCAAACTATCCAGATATTCATCACACTTTATAGGAAGTACTTGCTGAATCATCTGCCTTGATATCTATATTAAAGCTCTCTGAGAGTAGATAAATATTATTTACCATGGTATCTGTGCATCTGGCATAGGTAATGATCAATAAACCTTTGTTGCATGCTGAATGAATGAATGGAATCTGAAATGATTGTAGTGTCTGGTCAATTTTATAAATCATTCTATAATATAAGTCTTCTACTTTTCCAATAACCTTCATTACTCAAGGTTTTCTATACGTCTCCCTCAAGTAAACTAAAAAGCCCAACCAGGACACCTTCATCCAGTTCTACAGCACACAGGAGGGAAGATTTGGAAGCAGGTGTCTCAAGGATCATCCTCCTCATGGGTACAATGTGTTTCTATAGATCTCTATATGTGATGACTTCTTTGGGCCCCATGTCATGGCTGGAACATTCAAATCACTTAAGTCAGTTTCATGATGTTCAAAAAGTATGCAAGATTCTACTCATTCTAAATATAAAAGGCCACCTTTTCTGTTTGAAAATATCAGAATACTCAAATCAGAGGAGCTTAAACCAATTGTTGTATTTTCTTTTCCATGTATGTTACCAAGTCTAAAGGCAGGCTGTCCAGGACTAATGCCTTAATGCAATGATCCTTCATTTCTGAAGCTTTTTTTAAAAAAATGTTTTCCAGATGGCCGCTTCCCCTCCAAGCATAACATCTGCTTTCCAGTCAGCAAGAAATGGGAAGGGTACATCTTTGCCTTTTTATTTTGGAATCTGTAATCCAGCCCAGGGAGTTCTGCCCCTATCTTCTTGGCCAAAACTGCATTGAATCACCACCCTTAGAAGCAAGGGAGAGAGAAAGGCAAGGAAGAACTGGGTTGAGAAAGAGTGTGGAATGAACCAACCTCCATTATCTTCTACACTATCTTAAGTAAGGAAAGGAAGATTTCAGAGAATCCCAAACAAGACTTGGAAATATGAGTAGCTCTGAGAGTTCAGCACAAGATGCTATGGACATTCCTTTCACAGCCCTGCCATAACTAAGCTCCATGGAGACAAAGCCTGTGTCACCTAGCTCTGACCTGAAAGGCCAAACAAGGATCAGATGTCCCTCCTACAGTTTGTGGATCCATCAGGACTAGGGGCCCTGTGAGCTGAGGGTCAGAGTTGAACGTTTCACACATAGGGTAGAGGAGTGCCCAATGTTCTGATTGATGGCAATTTTCAGAGAAGGGGAGTCATTATGAATCAGGGAGCCTTGAGGTGGATCTGCTCACTCTTGGTGGGAGAGTGAGTGGGTTGCCAGCAGATTCTTCCAATATCGCCATTACCACCTTTTGCCCTTGGTAACCTCTAGATGTGGTTTTCAAGACCTTGAAGTACAGAGCTCAGGTCTGAGCATCTAAAGACGTGGGTGGTATCCTAGCTCTGGGCTATGACTTTGGGAAAACCATTCTTTAGACCTCTATTGCCTCATCTGTAAAGTAAGAATAAAATATCCATGGATTAAGCAAAAAAATAGAACAAGCACCCTCTGATAGGCCTAAAGACTTATATAAATAGATAGAATGTGTTGCTGTGATTTTTATCTTAGAACAGTGCCAAGCCGTGACTACCTTTGCTAGCCATTGATTGGTTTCTCATCACTGAATTTGATCTCATGAGCACAGACCACCAATATTTACAAGAATTTTCTTTCTTACACTCCATTCTTTGATTTTTCCAGGCCTTCTGTCACTTGTCACCAGCCATGTTCTCTTCGTGAGTGGTTGTGGGATGGGGGAGGGCATGTGTCTGCTAGAATGAGGAGCTGTGTCGTGATTCCACGTGCAGTGCCTATGAATAGAGAAGGCAAAGCCCCTGTTTCCCCCTTCTCACTGGAGGCCACACAGAACTCAAAGGGTTAAAGCCACATTCAGATGAGCTTTACACTAAAGTCTCTAGCAAGCTGTCCAATGAGATAGTCACTTGACCACACTACTTTCAATGAGGTAATGGTCCCTCATGCACCCTCTTACCCTTGGTAGAAAGTGCATAAAATACAAATAAATGATCAGGTTACAGAATGAACTCTGAATGACCAATTTTGGTTCAAGTAAAGGCCTTCCCCTACCCCGCAGTTCCCTGACGATAAATCTTTCAGCAACAGGCTGATCCCTCTCAGAAAACAGACTGTCTAACAATGTTTTCACCTTCTGCACTTGTCAGGATGGAGTGAGTGTGAGGTGGAGGCCTGAACACACATGCAACCACAGACAATTGGCCTTGAGCGGGTTTCCTCATTCAAGGCCATTTGGCCGATACTCTGGCTGCTGCTGGGAGGAAGAGAAAAGGGAACAGGTTGCAATACCAATAATAATAGCAAAGGCAATAGACCATCTGCAAAAGGGAGCTGGCGACCTGACTTCCAGAGTATATCGGCTACAAGGTTAAAGGGACAGGACAGAGCCCCTACTAGTAAAATGAGTGGCGATGTCATTTTCAATTTCTTCATCCTCTTAGTTTTGCCTTGGGGGTAGATTATTTCAAGTTTGTCAAGAGTCTTTGTGAATTCATAAAGCAACTTGTGTGTGCTATGTCATTTTACCCAGGCCTATCTGTATTCCATAGGAAAAGGAATATGAAGGACTCAGGGCTTCCATGTCTCTCAAGATATTCTTTGGTGGAAAGTCACATGGGGTTTATAGGGGAGGGGGTAGACCCAAGCTTATGAAGTAGCAGCTACGAGGACGTCAGAGGGTATAGAAATAAGACAAGGTTCTCCTTTGTCTTGCTTCCCTGGTGTTTGCTTTTCCCTCAAATTCATGAGGGACAAACTGCATCAAAGTGACCAGTAAATCCCTACCGGGGCAGATCTCATCTGAATGGCACCACTTCCTGCTCTTGCCTGGAGGCTCCAGTGCTGCCTGGCTGATGTCCTTCTGTGACCCAGAGGCTGCCACTTGGCCTTTAAGCCTCAGCCATCTTTGGGCTGAGACTCAGTTTTTTCTGGTCACCATTGGCTCTTTGGCCTGTAACTCCCTTGAGTTATTGACAGGGTCCTGGATAGCCCCTACTGTGTCTTTGTGTGAATTATCAAAAACTCCCTGCTCTTGCCAGACTAACTAGAAAAGCATCCCTCCCTGGATGGAGGCAGCTCACGCCAGGGCGCGTGGCCGGCGCATGGAGTACAGGCTGGTCCGCAGCCCCCACTTGCACCTCTCCACCCAGCACACAGACACATGCTGTGGGCCTGGCTGCTGGCAACACCATTCTTCTTCCTCTTGGCCTCTGGCCAAAGTGGCACAGAGAAGTCAGCTCTGAGAGCAAATCAGGCAGTGCTTGTTCTCCGGGCTCCTTTGACTCCCGCATCAGGAGACTGCAGTGTCCCAGCACCGACAGCTCAACTCTCACCATGGGGACTCCAGATTCATTCATTCATTCAGATACTTACTGAACACTTCCCCAGTGCCAGGCACATGTAAGGTGCTAGGGATGTTGAGGGGATACCGTGAGAGGAATCCATGACAGATTGGTCTCTGTGCTCATGGGCTGCTCAGTCTGAGTGGGGAACAGGCAAGAACATATCAGCAGACACAGTAATTGCATAATGTATGAGTGCTAAGGAAGTTATGACCAGTGTGCTGGGAGAGAAAATAACAGTGAAGCAGGGAATAAAACTTGGAATGGCGCATTTGTGGCAAGACCAAAAGGATAAGGCTAAACCAAGGTCAAGAGGATGAGTGGTCCAATCTGAAAAACAAAAACAGCATAAGTCAAGGCCATGAGACAGAAAAGGACAGACGTACCGTGGGAACCAAAGGGGGACGGATGTTGTGGGAGGAAGCTGGAGAAGGAGGGGGCACGAGATGAGGCTACTGAAATGTGCACCACACCCGGGGCACACTGAGGCTTTCAGCAGTATTCTTCATGCACTGGAAGGCATCAGAAGGCTTCAAGAAACACGTGACGTGATTTGGTTTGGATTTGTGAAGGTCACTTTGGCTGACAGTTCTGGCTGCTGCAATTCGCTTTATTTGCCTTGCTGAGCCCCACAATAAGCCCCCCTGGCAGGGGGTAGGTGCAGAGTTGATGCGCTCCCGCACATTTACTGTTACCTGCCCCCTTGCCTTTTCCACGCTGGCCCTATGCTCGTGCCTCACAGAGTACTGAATCCCACATGTGTGAGGGGACCTTCCTTGACTTGATTTCCCGCTTAGCATTTCCCACTTTCCAAGCTCCAGGACATCCTCAAGCAAACATTCTTGGGACCTTTTCCCACTCATAGGAAAGAAGTAGAGTTCCTGTCACTCTACTCTTTCTCAGGACTCTAAGCTGGCGCAAGCCTACCTGTGAACCTGACATGTTCTGTGTGTTAATCTAAAGACCAGAAATGCTGTTGCAAAATGTTTTACCTTTCTGCAGGTACTGAATACCTATTTGTCTTTTTCTCCAAGTTCTCTGGCTCTTACCAGCCCACAGAAGGTCACAGCATGGTGGTCTGATGAGCTGATTGGAGCTTGCGTCATTGGTGGGTCCTCCTGGAGACACTGCAGCCAAGCAGGCCCTGCAGGGGCCAGACTGCATCTGGTGAAACTTCATTTTGACACAGGTGTTGGTGACATGGTCAAGTCATGTAGAAATGAGAGATTCAGTTGCTTTTTTCCTTAGTGACTTGTCTATGCAGCTTCTGAGGGGAGGGCTGGGGAAATTTCTATCCCACTACTCTAAGACATTTTAAGAAGGGGAATAAATCCAATCACCTGGAACCTGCAGTCAAGTCACATTTTTCTTAACTATTGGTGTAAGGGAAATTTTGGAGACTAAAACAATACATTAAGAGAGGATACAAAGCTTCCTCTCTAGAAGTCCTTTGGGGGTGCAGAAGGGAAGGACTATTGAATGTGTAGTACAATACGTTAAGTGAAAAATCCTCAAGTCAGACTTTTGGTACAAATCCCAATCCTACTACTTTTTAGATATGTGGCTTAGTCCGCTTGGGTTGCTGTATTAAAATACCATAGACTGGGTGGCTTAAACAACAAAAAATGATTTATTTATTTACCTATTTATTTTAGAGATGGGAGCTCACTCTGTCACCTAGGCTAGGGTGCAGAGGCACAATCACAGCTCACTGCAGCCTTGAAATCCTGGGCTCAAGTGATCCTCCTGCCTTTATCTCCTGAGTAGCTGGGATGTCAGGGGCAAGCACCACCATGCCTGGCTAATTTTTAAAAAATTTTTAGAGACAGTCTTGCTATGTTTCCCAGGCTGGTCTCAGACTCCTGGCCTCAAGTGATCCTCCTGTCCCAACCTCCTGAGTTGCTGGGATTATAGGCATGAGTCACTGCACCTGGCAAAAATGTATTTTCTTACAGTTTTAGAAGTCCAAAATCAAGGCACTGGACAATTCAGTTCCCCAGTGAGGGCTCTTTTCCTGGCTTTCAGATGGCCCACCATTATGCTGTGTCCTTACCTGGCAGAAAGAGAGGGAGGGAGTGAGGGACAGAGAGAAGAAGGAGGAAGAGGAGGGTAAGGGAAAGGGGAAGGAGAAGAAGAAGAAAAAGAAGAAAAGAAGCAGTAGCAGCTCTCTGGTTTCTCCTGTATAAGGGCACTAATCCCATCATGAGGGCCCCACTCTCATTATCTCATCTAACCCTAATTACTACTCAAAGGCCCTGTCTCCTAATGCCCTCAAATTAAGGGTTAGAACTTTAATGATAAATTTTGGAGGGACACAAACATTCGGTCTATATGTAGTATTCTACCCCAGCCCTAAAAATTCATGTTCTTATTATATGCAAAATACATTCATTCTTCCCAACAGCCCCCAAAGTTTTAACTCATCTGCAGTATCATCTGTAAAGTCTGAAGTCCGAAGTCTTTCCTCATTATAATCCAAACCAGATATGTGTGAGATCAAGGTACAATTCATCCTGAGGAAAAATTCCTCTCAACCTGTGAACTTATGAAACCAGACAACTTATGTGTTTCCAAAATACTGTGGTGGGACAGACATAGGATAGACATTTCCATTCCAAAAAAAAAAAGAGAGATTAGAAGTGTTAAAGGGGTGATTGGTCCCAAGCAAGCATAAAATTTAACAAGAAAAATTTCATTAGATCTTAAGGCTCAAGAATAGTCCTCTTTGACTCAATGCTCTACGCACCAGACACACTGGGGTGGCAGCATCTCTCCACATGTTGGCAGGGCAGCCCCATTCCTTTGGCTTTCTGCGGTAGCTCTGCCCACGCATGGCTCTACTGGGTTGCGGTCCCCCCATCTGGAACTGAAGTGGAGGCAGCCTTGACCCTTTTGCCTGTGCACTCTGGACAAGTGACAGGGAGTGGCAGCCCTAATGATCTCTGAATTGCCCCTGGGGT
>RJWJ010028032.1:0-21730 GCA_004363605.1 Indri indri
CCCCCCGCCATCTGTGGAAGAATTGTCTTCCATGAAACCTGTCCCTGGTGCCAAAAAGCAAAAAGGTTGTAGACTGCTGCTCTAATGGCTTCCTGTTGCCCAGAGGGTGACGTCTGCGCTTTTTAGCATGGCTTTTGTGCCCCTCCTCTCCCCTCAACGCGACCTTCTCCTTGTTTGTTTTTCTATTCAACTTGCTGCTTGTTCCACTCTGTCGAAATGCTTAACCCTTTATCCAAAGTATCAGATCGATTGTTTTGTTCTTCCACGCTTTCATGCATGCTGAAAAATACTCTCCTATACTTCTCTACTTTCCTGAACCAGCCCAGCATATTCACAAGCAACCTTCAAGACGTTTTTTGGAATTTTCCTCATATTTCTTTTCTTTCCACTCTTCCCAACTCAGTCGCCCTTATGTGCTCACAGTACCCTGATCCAGCCTGTGTACATCCTCTACTGCCTGTGGTCAGTTACACACCTGTCATTTTCTACTTGACTTTAGGGACCCTGACTCTTAACCAATACTTTGCACATGACAGGCATTCAGAAAATGATTGTTGGGTGAATTGAATAAACAGGTAAACTGTAAGGGCAGTCAGTCCTAAGTTCTCACATTAAGAAAAATTGTGGTATTTATTCATTCATACAGTGATATTGATGTCTTCATAATCAATTAAACAAAAACTGCAGTTTGATCTGAGAGAAATAACTTTCCTAACCCATGCTAATTTTGAAGGACTATCTTCTCAAATCTTATCAATTTCTCTCCTAACCTATAGCTCCTTTTAATTATGTTAAATCATATGAAATTGCCAGTATTCAACCATTCAATTTCATATGGCTCAAGCTACAGAACTAATGGAGGGGGATTTATTGGTCTTCATGCATCTGTGCTCCTTAGATGGGGTGGGAATGGAGCTCCTGGCTGTGGGTGGATTTCCCACTTGGAGGAATGAGCTGCTCTGGCTTCGTTTCATGACCTTTCCACGAGACAAGTGGGAGAAAGGTCCTCCCTCCCCTTTTCCTAGTTGGCCACAGTCCTTTGTTTAGCTGAGGGACTGAGGAAATGAAAGCTGCTACCAGTGAACAATCTGGGTCTGGGATACAACCTGAAAAACACCTTTTCTTCTCTTGGGTTGTGTCCTTTGGCCTCATGATCATAACATTTGATCTAAGGAGTCAAGGTCAGGAGGAACTTCATGAGGTCAGGTTTTCCAACGGGTTCTCTCATAGCCCACCCTGTTCACGGGAAAGAACAATATGTCTTTGCTTCTTGAGTAAGAGGAGGGGCTACTGTAAAAGAAGAAATTATTCTGACAGTAAGGAAGACTTTATTCAAGAATATTGCAGTACAGGTCATGACTATCATGATAGGGGAGAGAGCAGGCCCAACTCCAAATACAGCGAAGACAACTGGGGATTTATAGTCAACACGCAGAGTGAGGAGGTCAGTGGATGGAACGTTACCAAGAGGAGACATCAAGTTAGGGAGTTTCTCAATAAACTCACTCAACAGGATTCTTGCTGAAGGCAGGCTAGGATGATCAGATGTCTAGGGTGGGGGATAAGGAAATTGATCGGACATGGAGGGTGCCTTAGTTCCTTTGGGCAGCTATAACAGAATACTGTAGACAGGGTAGCTTACAAACAACAGAAATTCATTTCTCACCATTCTGGAGGCTGCAAGTCCAAGGTCAGGGGGCCAGCATGCCCGGGTTCTGGTTGGGTTCTCTTTTGGGTTGTAGACTGCTGCCTTCTTGCATCCTCACACAGCAGAAAGCAGAGAGAAGCAAGCTCTCCCAGGACTCTTACAAGGACACTAATTTCATCATGGCGACTGTGTTCTCATGACTACTTCTAATCCTAATTATCTCCCAAAGGTCCTATCTCCTAATATATCATGATGTGGGGTAGGATTTCAACATAAGGATTTTGAGGGGACATAAACTTTCAATCCGTAAGAGAGGGTGATCAGATATCAGGAGTTAGAGGTATCCTTCCTAAAGTGGCTTAGCAAGATTCTTGCTGCATCTGGGCTGGGCATGCAAAGGAGGCCCAGGGACAAGGCCTAGTTGGGCTCAGAGGAGCCTGTTCAAAATTTAGTCAAGGAGAGAGTCTTTGTCACTGTCTCCTGGATCCACAAGTGTCATTTTTTTAGGAAGCATAATTTAGTGTCCCTAAAGAGGGAAGGTCACTGAACTGACCTTTGACACTGTGTTCTGTGGAAGTCCTTTCCCATGGCTATCTTCTTTTGTCACCTTTTAAAATTTGAGTAGTAGTATGATTATTGGCTTATGCAGCAATTGGAGGCCGAGGTAGAAAAGAAATTTTTCCCCTTGAAGGTGACTGTGCTCCTGTGCATTCGTAATAACACACATGATTGTAAACCAGAGCAGCTGGTTGTTTCTCCGTTTTGGATGGTACCTTAATAGGAGTTTTGGGGGAATTCAGTAACATTTATTGGCAAAAGTAAATGCTGGAGCCCCCCTGAATCATAAGGTAAGAATTTATGGCTCAGTATTAGTAAAGCCTTCTGACTCTGAGGATCTAATGACATTGCAAACTTCCTTTGAAATATTAAAATATTTTGATTATTAAAAGTACTATATATGAGATAATGTGTGACAGGAAGCTTTGAAAAGAATGTCTTCCAGTACACCTTTGTAAAGTTCAAAAGATTTGTATTCTTCTGGCACATGAACTACCAAATATCTTTTCAGGCTTTGCTGGGTTATCTTAAGATCCCTAAGTAAGGCCGGGCACGGTGGCTCACGCCTGTAATCCTAGCACTCTGGGAGGCCGAGGCGGGCGGATCGTTCTGAGCTCAGGAGTTCGAGACCAGCCTGAGCAAGAGCGAGACCCCCGTCTCTACCAAAAATAGAAAGAAATTAATCAGACAGGTAAAAATATATATAGAAAAAATTAGCCAGGCATGGTGGCGCATGCCTGTAGTCCCAGCTACTCGGGAGGCTGAGACAGTAGGATTGCTCGAGCCCAGGAGTTTGAGGTTGCTGTGAGCTAGGCTAACGCCACGGCACTCGCCCCAGGCAAGAGAGTGAGACTCTGTCTCAAAAAAAAAAAAAAAAAAAGATCCCTAAGTAAGTATACAGAGACAGGACTTTGATGAAAAAACATGTGGTAAGAGCATTGCTTGCAAGTGAGTGCTCAGGGTGGGATATTAAGGTTCAGTGCAGGTTCAGCGTGTTCCTAGATCAAGGTGTGAGAGACTTAGTGGGAAAAAGGAAGCCTGCAAGGAAGTGCCCTCTGTGAACACAGAGGTGTTGGCGGGGCTTGATCACAGGGAGGAGGGAGCCAGCCTTCCCACTAACGGTATTGCAGGTGGTCAGGGCAGCTTGTGCGCTGAATTGTTCCTGTGGCTCCACATTGTAAATGGTCTACTTCCCATTTCAAATGAGGTCACAAATCTTATCAAATGGTGAATTTGTTTAATGACTAAGTGTGACGTATAGCAAATGGCTTATTGTTTGTGTTGTTTGCTTTCTCATATTTGTCATGATATGAGTAATACCACTGAGTTTCCTGTCTTAGCTTCCCAAAGGCACCGTGAGTGACTTCCCTGGATTTGATGAGCGGGCTGATGCAGAAACTCTTCGGAAGGCCATGAAAGGCCTGGGTAAATTTAGCCTCCTTTTTGTTCTAAAAAAATGTACCAATTGTTTTTTTTAGACAAAACGTCATTGATAACAGATAAATTTTAGACTATTTTGATCTGAAATTTATAGGACGAAAGATACATTAAGATAAACCAATGATACTATAGACCATCCCTAATATTCGGTGTCTAGAACTGAACAGGCCATTGAAATTCAGTGCCTGTGCTTTTGAGCTTGTCACCTTTACTGTGCTGTAGCGGCCTGAGTGGAGATGCAGCCGTGCCCGAGAGTGAGCTGCATTTTAAAACCTCCCATCTCGAGGATTTCCACGTGTAACTGCCTTCCTGTGCTCGGGCTCCTTGTGCACTACTGTTCACATGCTTTTTGGCCTTGCAAGGCCTCCTGTAGTGTCCCAGCCCACCTTTTCAGACTCATCTCCCTTTACTGCCTGATGTGTTCTCTGATCCAGCCATGCTGGGTTATCATCTGCTAGTTACAAAAGCCCTGTGTTTTCCCACTGCTGAGCTTTTCCCTTGTTCTAAAAATCTGCCTTCCTTACATCACTGCCTTTCACAATCCTTCCGTCCTTCAAGACTGTTTTGGGTGTTACTTTTTCCGTGAAGCTTTCCCCGGAACTTGCTTCCACCTCCCATCAGCTGAGAGCCCCCCTTTTGAACCCCTTTTAAAACCTGGACCTCTTCCGAGGCACTTGTCACATTCTACTTTAGCTCACAGTTATTTATGTTTTTATATTTTTCACCCTAAATTGTCTGTAATTTGAAGCCAGAGTTTATGTCTTTCTCTTCTCCCAACCTCCTGTAACACCCAGCACATTGTGCCTTATGAATAGCTGTTATTTGAGTAACTATTTGCTGCATGAAAAACTAGATGCACTCGGTTTCTCAAAGGTCAGGAGTATTTTTCTACCTACTTCGTAATATGTGTCGGGAATAGGGGAATAGTATATGTTGGAACCCTAGCATTTTATATGTTGTAAATTTTGTATTTTTAAGAAATTGATTAAACGTATTTTATATTCTCAGAGAGAGAGGTAAGGAAATAAAGTGACTAGGTTGCTGGGCACAGGGGTGGCTGGGCAGTGGGCATGTGGGAGTCGAGCTGTCATTGTTAACCGTAAATTGCAGGAACCGATGAGGAGAGCATCCTGACTCTGCTGACATCCCGCAGTAATGCTCAGCGCCAGGAAATTGCTGCGGCTTTTAAAACTCTATTTGGCAGGGTAAGACCACACTTCATCCCAGGGTAGAATGGAAGGGTAGCTGTGAGTTCTAAGACGACTTTGGAATATGCTAGTATTTTTTATAAGCATCATTTATTTTGTAATTCTGACTTCCTTACTTTTTTTTTTCTTTTCAACTTTCCTCTAAATTATCAGATGTTGGTATACAATGCTCACCCAACTTATCCTCACATAATCGCTTTTCCCTGCTTGATGCTGTAGAGGTGTCAAAAGATCCCATCGTGATAACTGCCCCTCTTTTTACCTTCTATACTCAGGAGTGTTTTATTATCCATTTTCTAGATGTAAGCCCGTATTACAGTGTTTTTTATGACACAGTTATAGTCTTGGTTCCTTTTGTGGTGACTTTAATTGATGGATTTTTGGCTGGGCCAAGGGCCTCACGCCTATAATCCTAGCACTCTGGGAGGCCGAGGCAGGAGGATCGCTCAAGGTCAGGAGTTGGAGATCAGCCTGAGCAAGAGCGAGATCCTGTCTCTACTAAAAGAAAAAGTTAGCTGGGTGGGGTGGTGGTGGTGGTGGTGGCGCATGCCTGTAGTCCCAGCTACTCAAGAAGCTGAGGCAGGAGGATTGCTTGAGCCCAAGAATTTGATGTTGCTGTGACCTAGGCTGGAGCCATGGCACTCTAGCCTGGGCAATAGAGTGAGACTCTGTCTCAAAAAAAAAAAAAAAAAAATTGATGGATTTTTAATTAATTGATTTAATTGCTCTTATTTGATTATAATTCAAAGTAATTTTAAATTCATTAAATGAATGAGTGCATGCATAAAAAACTTAAATGTAGTCTTGTTATTCTGAAAACTTGTATTGTCATTTCATTGAGAAACAAATGCATAGCAAAAAAGGAAAGTATTCTAAACACCATTTGTAGTTGCTTGGTATGCTGAAACTTACAAGTAAGAAATACCTGTAGTCTTTCTTTTCATAATCATATACACAATATCCCCATAGTAACAGATGTCTCTCAGTAGTCAGGAGCATAATAATGACCACAATCTGTTATATATTAGAATGTTACTAGATATTGAGAACAAAGAAAAAATTGTTATGTTTGGGTATGATAAGCTAAATTTTATTCTTCGGAAAAATGTACCTATAATTTTGGGGGGGGAATTTTTTAAAAAGATACCTGTGTTTCTCAGAGTAGTATTTTAAAAGTAAAATATCTTTAGTCTACTTTTGAAGGTATTCATTTTTTTCCAACTCTTCAAGTTAAGAACAACATTTTCTAACATATCCAATTAGCAGTGGCAAAAAAAAAAGAAAAAAAAGAAAAAATTTTGTAAAAATAAATACCTTAATGCATAGATGGCTTTGCCTTAGCTTAGGTTTAGGTCACGTGTCAAAAGTATAATCAAGGTTATGGGGTTGTTTAGCTCATGTGCCTTCTACTTGGAGACAGCTACATAAAGAATTCATTAGTACAAGGGGGCTATCATTTATATTTAAGAAGAATCTCCTTAACCCTTCTATCTGGTTAACAAATTTACATTTTCTGTGAATTAGGATCTTCTGGATGACCTGAAATCAGAACTAACTGGAAAATTTGAAAAATTAATTGTGGCTCTGATGAAACCCTCTCGGCTTTATGATGCCTATGAACTGAAGCATGCCCTTAAGGTAAAAAGGATGAGTGAAAGGAATGTTCCTGTTGTAGATAATACTATTTCGTTTTGGTAATTACTGTATCTTAATTGTTATGTATTAAAAATTTTATTTGGCTTATTTCAGTGAGAGTTGCTTGGAAGACAGAGCTGTAGGAGGCAGTAAGAAGTAAAGAAGGGAGAAAATTACAAGTGTGTTGTTCAGTCTTTTTGTATACTTAAACTCGATAATATTGGCTATTTAAATTTTTACTATTTTTTATAGATTTTTATATTTTATTTTCATGCTTGTCTCCTAATTTTTAGAAGTGTTTTAAAAAATATTACAGGTGAGGTATTTTATCTTTTTAAATAGCAAGTTGCTTGGGGAACAATAGTATTGCTTATCATTTTAGGTTAAACAGTAAAGCTTCAGGGAGAATTTTCAAGATAAAGATCTTCTAATACTCGTTCCTCTCTCCTGTACTTCTTTTTATATTATTTCTTTTTTGGTCTCAAAATCCTCATGTCTAATTTTATTTTTTCTTTTTATATTTATTTTTTCCTTTTTTTGTCACAAAATCTTTCGTGTACTTCTAAACACTAAAATGAGGTAGGTAGTAAACTTGTAATTTCAGTTGTAGCAAAAACTAAATGTGCGTTCCCTTGACTGGTGTTTGGAATATTGTATAAATATGACCTCATTGAAACATATGTTTAGACTTACCAGACAGGAAGAAGTTCAATGGTTAGCAGTTAGATTTTGAATGGGCAGATTGAGATTTAAGAACAAGGAGACGATGTAGCTCAGTGATTCTTAGTTATGGGGCACAGAGAGGAGAAGGTTCACCCAGATAGGAGCTAGATTATGCTTATCATTTTCCTACAGTGATTCTTTGGAATAAACAAACTCTTAGGTTTATTGAGAAAAGTGCTTTTTTGCAGAGTCCTTCTGAAATGTTAGCAGCAGCTGAAATTCTGCCAGAGGATGAACCTAGGTTTTTCAGTGCTTGATTTTTGGTAAAGAAACAGAAATATGAAGAAAATTTTATACCTCTCTCTATATTTACATTTTTAAAATTAATCTCAGTTGTATGGTTACATCTAATTTAGCACTGTAGATACAATTTTTATAAGCAGAAAAAGGAAAACCAAAATTATTTTTTAAAAATGCAGAAAGCAAGTCCCAACTCCTTTGTACCCAATTCCTAATAACTAAGCAATGCCGTATTTATTGTCACCTTTGAAGCACAATTTCCCTATGACTCCCTGGAGAATTTAACTTGGGGGCAAGGGTTTATGTTTTGAGGTATGGACTGTTTAAGTATCGATGTTCCTTCTAAATTTATGTAAATTTTTCATTTTTACATTTCAGCTTTTTAAAAATTATTTCACGTTTCATTAAAATGTTTTATTTTAAACTAGAATTAACTGGTCAAATTACAAGTTACAAATTTATGTAACTGGTTATGTATATACATATATACACACATACATACAATAAATATTGTGTTTCATTAAACAAAAAAGAATAGATTGTCTTTGGAGAGAAAATTTCAAATTTCTTCTGTGATAGAACTCATATACATAGAAATTATGTTGGATACATACATGTACATGTTATGTTGGATACATACATGTTATGTTGGATAATATTTATATAATTTTGCAATTTGGGTAATATCTATACTAGGAAAATAACATTCTTTTTAATCTTATTGACATGTTTCCTCTATTAAAAATAAATCTCCACACAGGGAGCTGGGACCAATGAAAAAGTCCTCACAGAAATTATTGCTTCAAGGACACCTGAAGAACTAAGAGCCATAAAGGAAGTTTATGAAGAAGGTAAAGGTTTCGGGTTATATTTCTCCTTCATCTCCACGGTCCCTCCTTTCATTTCTCTGATGCGTGTGCAGTCCTTCATGGGCGCAGCAGGCAGGCAATACATGATTATTGAACGGATGAATAAGCTACAGTTCAAGCCGTTTTTCTCCTTTAGTAAGGAAAAGGTTGCCTTTTTACCTGTAACTGCTTTAGTGGTGTATAAGAAGCTGCTGGTGAAGATGGGGTTTACTTTTGCATAGGATTTGCAATGCATGTAGGGATACACAGGTTGTCTTTCTTTTACATTAACTGTAAGGTATAAGCGGTTTTTCTTCCTTTAAAACAAATTCAGTTTTCTGTTAGTAGAAATTAAGAGTTACCTAAAAAGCAGCTTTGGAATCTTAGAAAAGAAACCTAAACCTTTTTCCAAATCAAGAGTTGATAAAAACATTTGAGTAAGTGTATGTTGTTTGAGCTAATGGCAGTGCTTGAATAAAACATTCTGCATTTTGATTTTGTTAGTGTGCCTTTTTCCGTATTTCAATCTCAAGTATATCCTGTGAATGGAATCAAGAAAATGAAATAGAAAATTAGGTAGAGAGTTCTTTCCTTGTCAGATTTCTTGTCGCAGACTCTTTCCTCCCACCAGACGGAAGAGGGTCGGACCATTTGGTTTGTCAGCTCAATCAGCAGATTGCAAGCCTCACGCCTTTAGCGAGGGAAATGGGTCTCCTTCTTGGCACTAGTTTGCTAATCTTAGAAATGGCTTTGTTAACCCAGCAGGTCAGAACAGTGTGATATTTCGAGCAACTAAATAATTACCTTTCTGAAATGTCGAATCTCTCTTTCCCGCTGCTCTTCTTGGCAGATAGCTCTCACTGGTTAAGGCAGAGGAGATACGTGTATCTTAACTTTGAACTTTACTTGATGTAATAGTCAAAGATCTCTTTCTGGGGATGTTGATTGAGGAGTAAGCGTTTTTGCTACTGGATGAAAAACGGAGTGCCGAAAGGGAGTGATAGCCATGTGTGGTTTGTCCCACGCCTCTGTGTTATTAAGCACTGGCCGTGTGTCTGCGGCGTACCGACACAGAGGGTGTGCACAGCACGGCTCCTGTCCTCAAGGAGCCTGCATGAGTCTGTTTAGGGGTGACACGACTTACAACAACTGCAGTAGTTGAAGGATGCTAAGGTTAAAACTAAAGTCAAATACCAAAAATGTTGAATGCAAGAATGCATTGAGAGGGGAGAGACCTCTTAGCTTTCGATGTTAGGGGAGACTTTGGTGCAAATCACACACTCAGCAGAGTTGCAGGACTAGATGGGTTTACTAAATGTCTGTTGACAGGAATGTGTAAAGAAAATGGTGTATATAAATATATACACACACACACACCACACACAATAGAATATTATTCAGTCATAATGAGGGAAATCCTGTCATTTGTGACAATATAGATGAACCTGGAGGGCATTATGCTAAGTGAAATAAGCCAGACACAGACTAATACTGCAGATATCACTTATGTGTAGAATCTAAACAAGTAGAATTCAGAGAAGCAGAAAGTAAGAAGGTGGTCGCCAGGGACTGGGGTTGGGGTAAGGTGAAGGGGAGAAGGGACTGGGGAGGTGTTGGTCAAAGGGTACAGAGTTTCCACTAGGCAGGATGAGTAAGGTCTGGAGATCTGATGTATAGCATGGTGACTATGGTAATAGTACTATATTGTACCCTCGAAATTTGCTGAGAGAGTATATCTTAAATGTTCTCACCACAAAACAAAAACTGTGTGAGGTGATGGATAGTATGCTAGTTAGCTTGATTGTGATAATTATTTCACAATGTATATGTATATCAAAACATCATGTTGTACACCTTAAATATATACAATTTTTATCTGTCCATCGTAACTCAATAAAGCTGGGGAGAAAAAGACCAGGTGGGTTTTGGGGAGGTAGAAAAAGCATTTTTGGTTAAGGTGCCGTGTCTTCAACGTCATGGAGCCTGGACTGCAGACTGTATGGTCAGGGAATGGAGAGAGCCTGACCCTCGTGGAGGGCGCATGCGTGTCCATAATGGAAGGTAAACTGAACACGCGAGGTCAGGCTGGGTTGTAGATGGTTTTGCATGGACCGCATTAGGAATTTGGATTTGATTCAAGGGCATTGTAAGTTCCTGAATAGGCAATGGAATGTTGAAGGAACAATTGAGGGAAGAAGGAGATTTGAATCAAGAGGCCGATTAGGAAGCTATGTGTGTGGGAGGTAAACTGGGTATTCAGTAATTATGGCCCAACATAGGTTGGTGGGAGGTGTGAGGAGGATAAATTGGGGAAAGGAGGAACATTTGATAGGATTTGATGGTTAAGTATATACTTAAGTGTTGGAGTAGAAGGAATCAGAGCCCTGCATGGTTTTGTATTTGCATAACTGGTTGACATAAACATGTAACTTTTCTGGGCCTTTTAAAATAGAAGTTTCAGGCTTTTGAAGTTTACTTGCTTTCAAATAATGATTAAATATTTAAATACCTTAGAGTAGTACCTCCTCGTCTTTAATAGCAGCTGTCTGAGAATTAGTGAAAAGGATTTGTAGACTCATGTAGGTCCCAGTTCTCCCCTTCCCTGTGACCTTGCGTTGAACAGCTGGACATAGAGCGGGGAGGGGACATACTTTAAATATGATCGCTGTCCCTCAGAGTTAACTTTGTTTCTGCAGAGGAAAAATATTTTATTAGGGGAAGGAGTGGCCATGCCCAAAGAAGGAAAACTCAGAATATTAGAGCATGGAAGATGTTTGGAAACTCATCATGTAAAAGATTTGAAAGAGAGCAAAACAAAGTTTAAACTTATGATTGACTGTGTTTAGGGGGTGTTTCAGTACCATCATATGTCTAAAAATTAATAATTACATTGATTGAGAGAATTTCTAAATGGCTGAGTCATGATTTAGGCTGGAATTGAGTACTTTTGGGAGCCTTTAATTCATTTTTGTCTAATCACTCACTTAAAGCATTTGCCTTTGGTCTTTAGAGCACTCAGAGATGGAATAGAGAGAATTTATGTTAACCAAGTGTAATAATTTCTTCTTTTATGTCTCTTTCATTTGATTTGTGGGGCAGGATTTTTTTTTTCCTAGTCGAAAGAAGATGTAAATAAATATGAAACTGTTTTGTTACAGAATATGGCTCAAGTCTGGAAGATGACGTGGTGGGGGATACTTCAGGGTACTACCAGAGGATGTTGGTGGTTCTCCTTCAGGTATTGGGTGGAGATTAATTATAGCTTGATTCAAAAGTCTGAGGTTGGACCGACCTGAGTCTAGTTAAGTACGGTCACTTAAAATTCTTTTAATAATTTCTGGTACTTGTTGATTCCTACTCGAATGATTCTGGCTGTATGTTGCCAGTGCTTGTTTGTTTTTTGGAATATCTGCCGTAAACTCTGAGTGACTCACTCACAGATTTGTTTTCGATACTAGTGTCCTCTTTCTTTCACAGTATTTAAAATCAGGAGGGTCAGATAGGTTTTGGATAGTGCTGTGTGGTGTGTGAAATACTGTAGGATGATCTTAATAAAAGTATATTATTCCTAGAGAAAGAGCTTTATGTGCATAACCATCAGGTGGAACCGTCTTTCCTTTCGAATGAAAATGCTTTATAATTCAATAACGTGTAGTATTATCTCTTACAGGCAAATAGAGACCCTGATGCTGGAATTGATGAGGCTCAAGTTGAACAAGATGCTCAGGTGAGTGAGGCCTAATATGTGATGACTTTATTACACTATAGAAATGAAAAAAGAATCCGTGGTAATGAAAAAGCACAATGTATGTTATGCTGGCCTCTGGAAATAATATAACATATGGGTTCTTTACAGAGCATAAGACCTACTTAAGTAAATTGCTCTTATTCTGATCTGGTCAGCAAAATATTTATTTTATCCCAAAGCTGAAACGAAGTAAAATAAATTATGTAGTGAATTCCACCTAGATATATTTTTTGTTGATTGTGGAACATTCACAAAATAGAGAATGTTACAAAAAACCAGGTGTTATTAACTCCACTGCCAATTATACAGTGGGTCTTTCAGCTGAGGATAAAGAAGGAAGAATAAAGTATTTGCTGGTAAGTGGGGTTTTATTGCATAAGAGATGACGAGTTATTTTAGAATTAGGAAGTTTCTCTACATTTCCTTTGACAGAATTCTAAATAGGATTGGTCTTTTGTCAGATGCTTTTTAGTGACTCCCGAATGAAAATTTGCACTTAAGGGATTTTTCAATCCCAGTGAAGTCTCAGTATGATATATAAAGCAGTCAAATGTAGGAAATAAGTGTGAGGAAATTTGAAACATGAGTGTTGAAAACTGGGAATTGTTAATAAAGGAATTACTTGGGTTCTTTCTCTCTGGTTGCTTGTTTCAATTAAGAGAATATATGATTCTTGGTTGTCAGTCATACACCATTGGAAAAAAGAGAACCGTAGTCACATCTCCAGTTGACTGGATGTGTGATCTGACTTTGCTAATAGGAAAGAGGAGAGCATCTTATTCTTTTGGGTTGGTTGATTTCATCTTGGGTTCAGAACCCTGTCGTCTCTGCTTAGCTGGAGAGAGAAAATGAAAGGAATGAATGTTTACCGAGCGCTCTCAGTGCAGTAGTTGACTCTTGCCTCACTGTCCCTTATACAATGCAAGCCTATTGTATCACGTTCCTGATCAGAGCCTTAAAACCCTTGGTTGGTCCACTGTCTTCGGGATAAAGTCCAGGCCCCTGAAGTGGTTTCTGAGCCCTGCCATCTGTGCCTTGCTGCTCTCTCACATGTGCTCTTGGTCCTCTTGCCCCTCCCTCCCCCCATCCACTGACTGGTTCCTCTTCCAGGGTCAGTCCTCAGCTTAGATACTTTTCATGCATCCCTGGTTGAAGCCCCCAAATGTGAGTCAGGCGCCCCTCACAGGGAAAACCACAGCACCCCAGGCCTGTCACAGTCCTGGCTGCCTGGGATCGAAGCTGCCTGCTTCCTTGACTGCCCTCCCAGGGCACTCTGGGCTGTCAGTTCACTTGTATCCTCAGCTCCTACCATAGAGTCGGCACTCAGTAAATAACTGGTGAATGAGTTAGTGCATGACTCTAAAGTGGAAGGGGCAGTTTCCCTTTTATACTTAAGGAAAGAAGCCCATGGCCCCCACTGCAGAGCACTGGAGCTGGGATTCCAGAGCATGTCTGACTCCAAAGCCCTTTCTCTTTCACTGAATGATAGTCTCAGTGTTCTTAAATATTAGCTCCTCCTTCGTGTTTTCTCTGTCATATCAAGGCTTTATTAAGTACAGAATGGAAGCACAAATCTAGTTTAACTCCATCTTCTTGCAGGGAAAGAGCTAGAGCAGCCCTACAAAGTTGTACTCCCAGTGGTTAGGGGCTTCGTTCAGTATTGAGAGACTGACCTGATTGCTTTCCAAGCGTTATCTGTGGGCTTTGGTAGGAGCCAGTGCTGATTCTCACAACCGTGCTCCTCAGAGTAGGAGTTTTGGAAGCTTTTCAACAGTCACGGGATAAGAAGCCAACTCTAATGGTCTTCGATAACCACAGTTAGGCCTGCATTAGTGAGCAGTGGGCAGATTTCCCACCGCAGTCGGTGATGGAATGAGAGTGTGCTGCAGTATGAGGTTCCTGAGGGGAAAACAGTCCATTTTAACCTCACTTTCATTTGATTTCTCAGAGCACTCACTGGCCAGCACTGCTTCTCAAACTTTCCTGGGCATGTGAACCTCCTGGGGACCTTGTTAAACTGCAGATTCTGATTCCGTAGGTCTGGGCGGGTCTGCATTTCTAACACGTTCTCAGGTGGTGCTGATGCTGCGTCCTCGGTACTTTGAGTGCTGAGATGTCACTTACCTGTCATGCAGCGGATATGGCCATTCAGAACCCTGAAAGTGAAACTTGGTACATGTGGAAACTACTTTATGGAATTACTGTAAAATGTCTCTTGAATGGAATTCAGGCTTTCCTTTTACCCTTCCTGTGAGCAGGAGCAACACAGAACATGTAACTGGCTATTAATCTTTGATTCTTTAAAATGTGTTATTATTAATTAATTCAACTTGTTGAAAACAATTATTCTTTGAGCATTATAAAAAGGAGCACACCCATTTATACCTTGTAGCAAGGGCAGCTGGACTGATATCACTAATGAGAATTTAAGATTCTTACCTGAGAGTAGGCTGAGCTCAACACAGCTGAAGGGCCCTTTCATAAGCTGCTGAGTTTTCCGTCCTGATCCCTCACACTAAGAGGATTTCTACTGTTTGAGGGGTTTGGTAAGCAATGGTGAGTCATTCACTTAGGAATGGAACATTTTGTAGATAATCCACTTTACTTTTTAACATTTTTAATATGTTAAACCGATTTACTTTCCTTAGTGTGTTAACTGATTTAATATTTTTAATGCATTAAAACTGATCATCTTCCCCACCCAATCCTTGTTTTATGCTTTCTCTGGAGGGAGAGCTGAGCTCTTAGGGGAAGAAGCTGGGGGGAGAAGGGAATCAATGTTTATTGAGTACTGCTGCTGATTCCGACACAGTTCAGTGCGTTATGGAAATTGTGTCTTCTCCAGAAACATCATTCCTGCTCTGCATGTGAGGACACGGGGGCCTGAGAGGAGATTAAGTAGTTCATATGAGATCTTGTGGATAAGGACAAAGACCAGGTCTTTTTTAACCCCAAAGCCTCTGTCCTTTGCCCTGAACCAGGGGTTATCACATGTGCTCAGGCTGCACTGTGATGCTGAGGGGAGGGGCGGGAGGTGTGAGGGCTCCTCATCCAGAGCAGCTCCTTGGATATTGGGCGTCCACATTTAGAAGAAAGGATACTTAGATTAAAACAAGATAAAACCATTAAATATCATTGTTTTATATGACATTGCCATTATTATTATTACATATGATCTACTTAATATTAGTTTTAGAAAAGATACTGCTCCTAAACATACTTCTTCCAAGAAAATTAAGAGATTATAGTAAAAAATAGCTTTCATTTCACCAATTTTTATTCCCATATAACAGCCATAACTGCTGTACCTACTAGAGAAAATTCCTAGAAATATAGAAGAGTTGTTAAGAAATGCATGCATTGGCAATGCCTGCAATATTCTACAGGATAAGCCTCTCCCCTTTTTAGCTATTAGTGTACATGTATATCTTATCTACATGTAGAAAACATGCTAGAGGTAGTAACCAGCACCCTCAGGATGGTAACCAACATCTTGAGGATGTTGGTATTAATACTAATTTTTGTTTTCTTACTTGTGTTTTTTCTCTGTTTTACAAAATTTCTCAGCATGTGTTATTTTTGTAATTAGATTTAAAAAGTTATTTTAAGAAAGATCTATATCACCATGATCAGAATTGTGATCAGATATTTATTTTTATCATTAAAATAATTTAAAACTGAATGTAAAGATTTATAAGTCATTTTTTTTTATCCTCTGGAAATATAATAAAAAATAATTCTATACCACCATAACCTACATTCCTAAACATTTTATGATCAAAACTTCTACATCCAAACACATGTTATCATCACCTCCTATCCTTATTTGGATTGCCACTTGTGGGCGTAAGGCCCATTCCAAGTGGCAGCCTCAGCAAATTGCATTCATCTTGGTTTAATAGATAACTTGAAATGAATGACTAAAAGGGAGTGTAGCCATCATAAAGATCGATTCTTTGGGTTTTAATAAATTATTTACATCTCAATAAGTGGATTCAGATTTAATGATGTTTGTATATAAGGTTATTTTTTTAAGCAGTCCTATGAACACTGGAAAGCATATGTTCTTTTCCGTGTCAGAAAGGAAATACGGGCACACAAACTGTTCAGCAAGTATTTATTAAGTGCCAGGCACTGCAACACTCACAACCTTGTAAAAATGTATTGTGACCCTTGGAAATATGAAAATGTTATAGCTAGCCTTGGTTAAATCTCAATTATAAAGAGAAAATATGGAGTTTACTTTTAATCATGTGCTATTGAACTGCTATAGAACAAGCAAAACAGAAAACACAATTTAACTCCTAAATTCTTTCCCAGTCTGTAAATGGATGTTGTATCAACAGTGAGATAATCATAACTTTCCCCCGACCCCTACCATTGCTCCTAAAGATTGAAAGTTATGGTGGACGTTTTGGGAGCACTTAATCTGCACCATTGCTATGCTATCGCTTTGACCACAAGTCTTCTGTGGCATAGTTCCGTGACCGGCTCCAAAGCAGATCCAAACTCAGCTGAGTTTCAGAGTAGGAAACATTAGAAATGAAAACTCTAAGACGATGAGTCTGGTGAATTAATATTTAGGGAGCAAAAAACAACTGTGATTAAGAACTTGGAAATGAGATGGAGGAACAATTTATTAATTGAGCTTGAAATGTTTGTAGGCTCTGTTTCAGGCCGGAGAACTTAAATGGGGGACAGATGAAGAAAAGTTTATCACCATCTTTGGAACGCGAAGCGTGTCTCATTTGAGAAGGGGTGAGTGAAGAAAGAATCTGTATGGGGCAGATATTTTGGTGAATTTTGAAAGTGCGTGAGCCAGTATGCTAGAATACCTGTTGCATAGCAGGCACTTACTGAGTGAATCAGGTTTTGTATTTCTTCCTTTTAGGGACCTGGAGAAATCTCATAGTTCTCTGCTGCTATCGTAGCTTTCACAAATTAGAGATCCTTAGTCTGCCCTTCACTATCAGAGGGTGGTAAGGGAGGTCAGGCCTCTCAACTGTTACTCTCATAGTCACAAATCACTGAGTAGTGACTCACTACGTGTATTTCCTCCCAGATGTTGGTACCCAAGACCTCAGCTCTGGATGTCATCAATACTTGTGGTATCAGTTGGGAATGAGTTTAGTGGCAAGTGACAGAAAACCCTAATAGTGGCTTTAAAAATTGGGCTTTATTTCTGTAGATAGGATTCCATGATTGATTTGGGAGAACCTGAGATCTTTCCATTTTTTTGCTCCACTGTCTTTAGTGTTTCGGTTTTCTTTCTCATACTCATTCCCTCATTATCACAAGATAGCTGTGGTAGATCCAAATATGACCATGTTCACAGCAGGAAGAAAAGAAAGAGGTAAACTAGTCATATCTATCACTTTTTATAAGGAAAGAGAAAGATTTCTCAGAATCCCCTCCAATAGATTTACCTGTGGGTCTCATTGGTTATAACTAGTAAGGAGAAGTGGGGAATCAGTGAACAGAGAACACTTGTTTGTGATCCATTGCTCAGGGTTGGCACATCGAAGCTCTGAGTGCAAGGTTCTGCCAGCAAGGAAGGGGAGATTTGTGTTCAGTAGGGCAATACTTGGTCAAAGTTAAGTATCTTCTTTCTGGAGAGAGTGATCCTTATGTGACTGAGAAATCATTTTCATTTTTTCTAGTGCTTGACAAATACATGACTATATCAGGATTTCAAATTGAGGAAACCATTGACCGGGAGACTTCTGGCAATTTGGAGCAACTACTTCTTGCTGTTGGTAGGTGATTTTACGGTGTATGTACTATTTATGGTGATAAGAGCTAACATATTTCATTCAATTGAGACTGTTTTTGAGAATAACCACCTAGTTACGAAAGGAAGAGCTTGACATGATATTTGGGTGAAGCCTGACTCCTAAATTTCCAATGCAAAAGTTTGTTTTGTTGTTGGCAATACATGATTAGCTGGTTAGTTCATCCAATCCTGTGGAAATACTGAAAGAGTTGTTTAAAAATCATTTTGAAGATGCATTAAACACATTACTATTTCATTATGAACCTGAAATGTTGTGGACATTTCTCAGAGGCTTGTAAATGTTATTTCTGATACCTGTGGAATTTTAGAAATCTTTTGAATATTGTCCTCACAGCTTTGAGGCAGACTGAAAAGTTGTCATTTGGTTTAGAAAAGAGTATCTTTGATTTACCAGAATATGTGATAATGGTTGTTTTCAGACTAAATAATTTAAAGTTTTAACTAAATATTCAGAATAATCTGGAACAATTGGAGAACTGAGTTTCTGTGCAGGTGATTGTAATTGTATACATTCTCCAAATCCAGGGGGAATCGAGTTTGTGAGTTCCCAGGGGTCTTAGTTTTCATATGGGTCTGGAGTGAGCCTCTGTCTGCTGTTTGCTGCAAGTACTTGGCATTGAGCTCGGGCTTTTGTGCTCTCTGTCTTCTGGAGAATAAGCCAAAGGTGTACATGAACCAGCTCTAAAAGTAGCCTTTCGTTTGAGTACATAGTTAATGAACTTTCACTAGAAAACTTAGCTCCTTCATAATTGGAATACATGAAATTTATGATATTTTAGGTACTGGTGGCCATTTTTCTTGAGCATGGGAAAAGGGAGAATTAAGAAAACCCCAGATGCAAAGATTATTTTTGTATGTTAAGGAATTTCCATATGATAGGTTTTCTAAAGCTAAGCAGACTGAGGTCTGAGCGGCCTTAGACATGTACATGTTCAAAGAGGATATGCTTTTCTGATATCAGTTTACCTGGGTGTTTGTACTGAAATAGTCTCATGCTAGTCTGTGCGAATCATGGATATTAAAGAATATGGAGCAAGTTCAGGAAGATAGTCCGAGAGTTTTCAAAGATTAGTGATTTTGTAGTGTTTGCTTGAACATCTAGGAATGAAAACTTCCAAGGTGTTTGTGTAATGTATTGGCCATGAAGAAGGTCATATGATAACAACTCAGGCTGCCAGAACTGCAATATCCAAAAAGCGCTTATAGAACAAAGGGGCACAGAAAACATAGTGCCCCTTGTTCTGCATGTCTTTCTGTATAGACCTCAGAACTCCAAGGAATATCCAAGCCAGTATCTAATAAAATACCTGGTGAATGAGGAAATCAGGTCAGCTTACAAATAAGCAACTCTTTAGCCTCTGTTACTTTTATGCTCTTAGAGAAGTAGAGCTATAAGCAAAAGGCAGCATTTGATTTTTAATTACGTAATTCTTTTTAAGTAATAAAAGAATAGCATCTGACCACTGGATTATTTATTTTCTTAGTGAAATCTATTCGAAGTATACCTGCCTACCTTGCTGAGACCCTCTACTATGCTATGAAGGTAAATGGATCTTGACTCTTCTATCTGATCAATTTCTGTTTCTAATTATTGTCTTTCTCTATGTCTGGTTGTGTTTTAGTTGATAGACTGTTGGAATTTTTCTCTTCTTAAAACATGCTGCTCAGTTCTACTAAATTGTTTTACTTTATTGATTGACCCCAACGCAGGGGCATTTGAAGCTATATTTGAAGTAAACCGTGTGCCTCTCTCTTTCTTTTTTAAAGGGAGCTGGGACAGATGATCACACCCTCATCAGAGTCGTGGTGTCCAGGAGCGAGGTGGATCTGTTTAACATTAGGAAGGAGTTTCGGAAGAATTTTGCCACCTCTCTTTATTCCATGATTAAGGTAGTAGAATGTTTTTTTAAATTTATGTTTAGAAATCCAAAGCTGACCAATATATAGAGCATGCCAAGCATGGATGGGAGAATCCAATACTTGTGTCCAGTTTAAAATTTTAGTGGTCTGATTAGAGAGCGATGGGGTTAAAAAGCTCAGCATAATGTTTCCTGAAGTAGCGATGACGGCTTCCAAGCGAAAGCTTTGGCACTGGTGCGGCTGAGGCTCTTGGTGAACTCAACAAACCCCGCCCTGTGCCCATGATAATAATGTGTTCTTTTATCAGGTCCAGCTGTTTTTAGTTTATTTTTCTTCTTTTATTTCAGATCAGTTTTACTTTCTTTATTGTCTGTTATCACCTTGTCTCTGGTGTTGGTTCATAGTTCAGGAAAGAACCAGCCAGGTCTAGAGTAAGCAAGGAGCATAGGTATTATTTTTGTTCTTTTAAAAGCAAGCCACTCTGTGGCCTATAATTAAATTTGGCTTACAGTCGACTTTTCTTTGTTCTTTTTTTTTGATAAAGGTTAATGTGGGCCATGTGCAAAGCAGGATTTTTGAGCACAAGCTTTTAATTTAGTATGTGTGTGGTGTGGCTGGAGAGCTTATCTGTGAATTTGTACGTAGCCTGAAGCATTAATTTATCATGCACATCTGTGTGTGAGGCAAGCAGGGCAAAGCGTGTCCTGCCCTTCTGTCTCTGAGACAAAGCCAGAGTGGCCTGGCAGCCCAGCATTGCCCCCTTTAGCCAGATACATACTGTGTGATAGAAACTAGCGTCTATTTAGAAAGCTGGATTTGAATGTAGTTGTTAAGATTTCCCTGTTCTTTGTGTTACCAGAGGGAAAAACATACTTCCTGTCTGAGAGAACTCGGCCTTCAGGGGTAAAATTAGAAAGGTGAACATAAGCTATAGTGATAGGAAACTCCCTGTGTAACATTCCTGATGAGAAAGTCACACACACACACAGATTACCCACTTGGGAGAAAAGTCATATGAATCAAATTTGTTGCCAGATATTTGTTAGTTTTAAAATTTTCTGTGGCTTCTGTGAGTCATGGAGGTTAACAGAATACATTCGGTTTCAGAGTGATACATCTGGGGACTATAAGAAAGCCCTCCTGCGGCTCTGTGGCGGAGAAGATGACTAACGTGCCACCAGCAGAGTCCCTGCTCTGTGTCTGCTCAGCCCCACTGCCTCCCTTCAGCACGTCTAGCTGCACCCGTATGCCAGTGCTTAGCACATCGCCTTATTCACACTAGTATGCTAGCGACCAAAGTATCTGTCGTAGGAGAAAATAGCGGTGCTTCCTACTGCTCTTCGGTCGGGATCTTACTATCTCTTTGGCTGCTGTAGTACCAAAGTGTACTTATGTTACTAAGTCTAACGTGTGGATCATTTATATTTCCCTTTAAGAGGTTAGATTGCTTTTAGCCCTTTTAAAAACATCTTTTATATTAAATTGATAACCGTTTTACCTTAATCAGAACCTTAGCCTTGAAATTGTGAACTCCTAAAAGCATTATTAGTCAAGTTTGCTACCAAACCTGCAGAATTATGGTGGTTGTAGTCAAAAGATTAATGAAAAATAAACATTTCCTTCTCCATTAATTATGTGTGTGTGTGTGTGTGTGTGTGTGTGTGTGTGTGTGTGTGTGTTTGTAAGGTTTATTTAATTTATCTATTGAACAATGGTGTCTTTTTTTAAGCCAGTCAATTGATAATGGTGTCAGTAAAGAACTGAATTTACAGTTCGTCTTTGGGTAATGAGAAATGCACCACCAACACCACAAACTGAATTTCCTTTACAGTAGGGAATGAGGGAGGAATGGAAGGGTTCTGTGATTTATTTGCAGCATGTTTATTTGGGCATCTGTTAAGGTAATACTTCTGCTACTTGCTTAGTAGAAAAGCTAATTTTAAAATTTAACCTAAAAATTTCAGAGTACTACCTTCCTGTTCCTATTGTAGACTCTTCCCAGCCCCCATTTACCATCTGCTACATTTG
>RJWJ010028033.1:0-21720 GCA_004363605.1 Indri indri
AAAAAAAAAAAAAAAAAACTACTTAGCTGCAAACATGTACTACCCTTCAATAAAAAGGAAGCATGACTCTGAGGGCAGAGCCAAGAGTTCAGAAAGCAGAGTCTCAAGACACAAAGGATTCTTCCCAGGCCTTGAAACTTAATTGAGTTTTCCAGAGTAGATTTTGAAACCGCGTGGGACCAGTGGCAACTCTTTTCCTTTCGTTTTCCCTGCTTTTGAAGGAATGTCTAAAACTGTAATCCTATGCCTATTCAATGTATCCTGCATCTGTTGTATTTGGGGAGCAGATAACTTGTTTTCTAGATTCACAGGTACACAGATGAGGAGGACTTTTGCCCCAGGATAGATCATACCCAGAGGTTCACACACATGTAATTTAGATGATTTAGATGATGAGATTTGGGACTTTTTAGCTGATGAGACTTAGAAGACATCCTGAACTTGAGTTGATGCTATAATGGGTTGAGAAGCTGGGAAAGTTGGGATGGAGTAAATGTATTCTGCATGTGGAAAAGACTAGGGGCCAAAGAGTGAACTGCGCTAGGCAACAGAATAGTGCTCTCAAGATGTCCACATCCAAAACCCTGGAACCTATGAAAATATTACCTTATATGGCAAAAGAGATGTGACATAAAAAACACATGTTCGGTCTTTGTCCCAGATTCCTGGCACAGAGTTCCTAAAACCCTTAGAAGTTTCTGAGCAAAAGGTACATATTTTGCTACTCATAACAAGCCCCATTTGATCATATCTGATTTATTCTAATGATGTAACTCAGGGTGGGGTCTCTAGATAGCTTCAGGATAGTGGCTGGTTGCCAGAAGAACCAACCACGTGATTAGAGGATTGGAAATTTCAGCCCTACCCCTGACCTCAGGGGAAGTGAGAGGGGCCAAGATTGAGTTCAATCACCAATGGCCAATGATTTAATTAATCATGTCTGCTAGTAAGACCTGCATAAAATGCCTAAACAGGGGTGGGGGTGGGGGGGGGTGTTGGAGAACTTTCAGGTTGGTGAACACAAAGTGCTCAGAGGATGGCACACCCAGAAAGGGCATGGAAGCTGGTACCCCACCCCCACCACACTTTGTCCTATGCATCTCTTCCATTTGGCTGTTTCTGTTTTGTGATTTGGTTGGTGCTACAAAACACCAACCAAAATTAAACTAAATGAGTGAATTAATGTGATTGAGTGATTAAATTAATGATTTTGAGATGGGGAGATTATCCTGGGTTATCTGGGTGGGCCTAATGTAATCATAAGGGTCCTCATGAGAGGGATACAGGAGGGTCAGAGTCAAAAACACAGACTGTTAGATGCTATTCTGTTGCTTTAAAGAGGAAGGATGGGGGCCAGGCACAGTGGCTCATACCTGTAATCTCAGCACTTTGAGAAGCCACAGCAGGAGGATAGCTTGAGGCCAGGAGTTCACGACTGGCCTGGGCAAGATGGCAAGACTCAGTCTCTACGAAAAATTTTTTAATGGCCGGGTGCGGTGGCTCACGCCTGTAATCCTAGCGCTCTGGGAGGCTGAGGCGGGTGGATCGTTTGAGCTCAGGAGTTCGAGACCAGCCTGAGCAAGAGCAAGACCCCATCTCTACTAAAAATAGAAAGAAATTAGCTGGACAACTAAAAATACATATATAGAAAAAATTAGCAGGGCATGGTGGCACGTGCCTGTAGTCCCAGCTACTCGGGAGGCTGAGGCAGGAGGATCGCTTGAGCCCAGGAGTTTGAGGTTGCTGTGAGCTAGGCTGATGCCATAGCACTCTAGCCTGGGCAACGAAGTGAGACTCTGTCTCAAAAACAAGTAAGTAAAGTGAGTGAGTAAGTGAGTGAGTGAGTAAATAAATAAATAAATAAATAGTCGAACCTGTAGTCCTAGCTACTCAGGAGGCTGAGGTGGAAGGATCACTTGAGCCCAGGCGTTGGAGGCTGCAGTGAGCTGTGATCACACCACTGCACTCCAGCCTGGGCAACAGAACAAGACCCTGCCTCTTAAAAAAAAAAAAAAAAATTTGTTTTAATAAATAAATATGGAGGATGGCGCCATGAAACAATGAATGCAGCAAGCAGCTTCCATCACCTAGAAAAAGACAAGGAAACGGATTCTTCCCTAGAGCATCCAGAAGGAACCAGCCCTATGGATACTTTGACTTTCAGTCAGTGAGACTGATTTTGAACTTCTGACTTTTAAAACTATAAGATAAACCATTTCTGTTGTTTTAAGCTACTAAATTTGTGGTAACTTGTTACAGCGACAACAGGAAACTAATACAGCTCCCTATCTTCCTCTCAACACAAACGAGAACTACCACAAGACATTCCTAAAGAATAAGCATCCTGTCCTCCCACATTGGCACAGAAGACTGTGGGGGCCAACTAGTAAGAACGCCCGAGAACTTCCGAAGAGCCAACCATGAAGACCCCAGAGTGGGACAATTCTCTTTCCCAAGTGTTGATGTTGCTGCTGACATTCAGCGGTTCTTGCTCAGTGCTGAAGTTGCTGCACTCTCTAATAAGGAGCATGCCACAGCTCTCAGAAACGTAGGCCACAGCAAACGCTGAGGACCTCTGCCTGGGCAGTGGGCCTCCAAGGTTAAATGCGATGTGATCTGCATCACTGGCGCCTGGGAACGGTGTAAAGGAGTATGCAGGTCCAACTCTAAGTGCATATGCCATGCCTCGCTTTATGAAGTAGATGGAGTCTAACAAAGGTCCTATAGTTTTAAAGCTGGAATTGACCACATTCTCTTCCCCAACCCTCTACCCCTACGCCGCCCCTCCCTTCAAGAAATGCACTTGTAAGCAGGTAAGATAATGATGTAATTAAGAGTCTGCAGCTAAATCTGGGGAGAAAACAGGCAAGTTAAACACGCCCCTGCCTTCACAAGACTCACAGGTGGGAAGCCGGGAACAGGCCCCCACTCCCTCTCCACCCAGCTGTTCCCTATCCATCACCTTCCTCTGGAAGCCCTCCCATGGCAATTTCCCACATGGCTACTTATCCCACTGGGCAACAAACTACTTGAGACCAAGGACTGTGATCCCTTATTGTAATGGAAACACCTATCCAGTCTCAGGCACATGACAGGTTGCATTAAATATTTTTTTAATTAATGTGTATTTTGAGACTAGCTAGCTCCCTTCTCCTCTGAGCAATAAAGGAACTGAAACCTCCCATAGAAAAGGTTGAATGATTTCCTCTGGGTTATGCTACTGAGCATGAGGAATACAGTTTACTCATCCAACATTTATTTATTGAACACATATTCAGTGCCAGGCACCATTTGAGATTCTGGGGATAAAGCAGAGAACAAAACAGACCAAATGTCAAGTCTGAGTAGAGCACTGGCTATATGACATACAAGTCTGGAATTCAGGGCGAAAGTCAGGGCTACAGATAACATTTAGAAATCTGCAGCCTGTACCTAATATTTTTAGCCACAGAAATGGATGAAACCATCTGGGAAGAAAATGTAGATAAAGAGGGGGGTCCAAAGACTGAGGCTTGTGTCATATTAACATTTAGAAGATGTGTAGATAAAAATCCAGCAAAGGAAACTGAGAAAGAGTAGCCAGAGAGGCAGGAGGAGAACCAAGAGCAGCGAGGTCCCAAATAACTGAGTGAGGGTCATCCTTCCTGGAAGGAATTATCAGCCACATAAAACGCTGCTGTTAGTTTTGGTAAAACGAGCACTCCACACTGACCACAGGATTTGGCAACTCAGAGGTCACTGGTGATACTAACAAGAGCCATTTTGATGATATGTTAAGTTAAAAGATTGACTGAAGTGAGTTTAAAAGGAAGGGTAAGTGGAGACAGGGAGTATAGAGAAAAAGAAAAAAAAAGAATAAGAACCTGATCTGAATGGATCAAATCCCAGCACCCTGTATTGAGAGGCCCAGTTTTACTGGAAGGAGTTTCCAAATGCCCAGGTTTGGCATGCACACGGCCAGGTGCTCTCTCCCTCCCCCTGTGCCAGGTGCCCAGAAAGCACTACTCCTTCTCTCTTCACCCATGCATAAGACAGGTGAGAAGAGTGGCTCAGTGCCTGCTCCCCAGAAAAGAAGGGGTCATCCCACCTCTCTTCCTGCTCTTGCTTCCACATAAACCAGGCAAATGGGCCTGCTGCCTATTTCTGTATGGCCAGTGTGCTAAGAATGAATTTCACTTTTTTAAATGGTTAAAGAAAAAAACGAAGAATACAATTTTATGACATGTGAAAACTTCATGAAATTCAAATTTCAATGTTCATAAATGAAGTTTTAGTGGAACCCAGCCAGGCTCATTCATTCATTCATTCACACACTGTCTATGGCTGCTTTCGCACTATAATGGGAGAGTTGAGAAATCTGACAGAGTTCACAAAGTCTAAACTATTATCTGACTCTTTACAGAAAAAGTATAGCAACTCCTACAATAGGGGTCACATTTACATGCAGAGCTAACTGCTTTGAACAGTTTTCTTTGAGCGCTTCCTGATATTTCGTAAGACTCAGACTGCTTGCTTTGCTGTATTACACCTCATTCCATATATACGTGGCAAAAATAATTCCAGTCCACACAAAGTGCAACATTCAGACAAAAGATGTAACAAGATTTAGGCCTTAATAGCATCACATCTTTTGAGTAACTCTTTAATAAATTAAAATAAAACACCAGAAAAATATGTATTGGTTGTAATTCAAATCTTGACTGGCTCAGAAAGGCTGGCCACAAAGTCCTTACTACGATCTTTGTTGTATTTCTGACTGAAAAATTCTTTTCTGGATGCTGTTGCCCTAAGTGGTTGGAATTTCCCTTTGAAAATCAACAGTAAATAATAATACAATCCTAGAAGGTAAGAGGCAGATAAACTGACACCCTTAATTGTTCATTTTCATTTCAGCCCAACCATAAGTTGCATGCAATAAAAACACAATCACCACCACACACAGCACACCCCTTGCTTTGATGGCCCTGACAAAAGACCACTGAAATTTTATTTGCCATAGTATTTATCTTTGCAATGTCTGCATTTTTATAGTTTGCATGTATCACTTGTCCTAGGTCACATGGCTGCGTAAGGGATGGAGCAGTTGTCTGCAACAGGACCAGTATGTAGGGCTCAGGACAGTCAGGGGAGCCTCAGCTTTAGAGTCAGACGTTTAGAGTCAGAGAGAATGCTCCCAGGCTCTCTCACTTACTCAATGAGTGACTTTTGGACAAGTTATTTAATCTCTCCAAGTCACAGTTTCTTCTTTTGTAAAAATGGAAAAATAGTACCACACTATTTCTTAGGTTTGTTCTAAGGATTAAACAAGATACTGCAAGTAAAGCACCTGGGCCAAAGCACCGGTGCTGAGGGCAGGCTCATCAAATGCTCACTCCCTCCCCTCCAAGGATAGCGAAATTGGAAATTCGCAGCCACAGTGAACAGTCTGTTGTAAGGCTCTCCTTTGCCCCACACTACAGCGCCTCTCTTCCTGGAAAAGGACAAAGGAAAAAAGCCTCTGGCCAGAGGCTTCTAGCATATAACCAGTTATGTTTTAAAATGTTGACTATTACTAAGATTATTATTTTTTCTATCCATTTATCTGCAAATGGATGGCAGGTTTGATTTAGCATTGAGGTTAAAGGACTTTAGCTGTTCCCCCCTCTCCTTTGATCTTAAAAATCTCATTAATCATATCAAAGCCTCAGGTATAACAGCGTCTAGGCGAAGGGAGTCCCTCAAGCGGCTTCTGCATCAACCCAACTTCACCCATCACAGCACTGACAGGGAGGCCTGGAGGCTCTGTCTGTCTACATTTAAGTCCAGGAAAGAAAGGTGAGCATCCTGTTTGTGGCTTCTGACTTCATTTCAAGAAAAATTTTTAATAAAAAGCAGATTCCATAAAATCAAGGAGGAAAGATGCTCAATTCTGGGAGGAGAGAGTAACATGTACAAGCAAAGAACAGCACTGGGCAACCCCTGCTCATGTTTTAACTACGTGTACAAACGTGCACACTATAAAATAGGTGGCAGTAGAGCTTGGAACTCTGCATAGTCTTAAGGAGAGAGAGGTAATCACAGAAATTTACAAAACATGCTTCTTGTTCAAAGTAAACACAATGGTAATGAATTAAAACATTTACAACTAAGAAAAATGAGGTCAAGAACTGCATGAACTTAAGCAGGCAGAATCTAGGAACAAGAAATCAAGACCAAGTTCAAATCACTGTACAGAACCAAATACCTCAAAACATGTTATAAATACAAATAAGAAATCTAAGTAATCCCTAATCTTTAACACACTCTATGACAGGTTGGACCATTACATATGGTCTAAGAGATTCCACTGGTAAGACCCGCAGAGGACTTCTCCCCTGTGGATGTAAAGGACAATCTTGCAGTAACAGCAGGTGACACTATAATGCCAAAACAATTTCTAATAGGTACACCAGTGTGAAAGAACCAGCATGCACATATACAAGGAAATATAATCAAAGGTATGTGTGTAACTACAAGGAATACTACCTGATTGAATTTTGGTTTGCAGAACACTCTATACAAGCGTTTCGGAGACACCTGAAGCATTCTGTTATTAACTGCAGACTGGAAGCCAGATTCTCCACTTGGGACGGATCTCTGCAGGCCAGCTCAACAGCAAGAGATGATTTCTTTAAGATATCCAGGACTCTTTGGAAGATAGTCCTGGGTGCTGTTTCTCTGAAAGAGGATAAAATTGTTACAAACCAGAAAAAAAGAATCCAATTTCCAAATGTCCTGTTCAGAAAATTCCTTTTACCTATTTTTGTGGGGAGGTAGGCTGACTTTGTCTATTCCAGCTCCTCAATTTACAGCACAAAATAAAAGAGCTACATATACTGAGCACTCAGTATGTGACAGGCACTGTTTGTGTCCCTTTTCATGTGTTATCTCATTTAATCTCTTCAATAACCTTATGAAGCCAACGCTGGCCTCTCCATTTACATAAGAGGTAAGTGAGTCAGAGACAAGGTTAAGTAACTTTGCTGCATCACTCAGCTACATACTGGCAGAGCCACAATTCGAACCGAAGCACTCTGGCCCAAGTACTTCCACTCCCTGTGACAACCCAAATCCCAGTCTCGGTGACTGTTCATGCGTATGGATCTGCCCTTAATCAGAACAGAATACCTGTACCTCACATCCTAGACAGAATATAACCTGGTCCTCTGCCACCCACTATGTACCTAAGTTCAATTACAAATAACAGTTTTTACACAGGACTGCTAGAGGACAAGGGTGCGACCCACGCTCTAGATACCGTGAAGCTGCGACACTCGAACCAAACTTCTATATATTCCACTACACAGATGAGAGGGAGGGAGGCAGGGAGGAAGAATGTAAAGTGTGCCAGCTCTTCCACCAAGAATGTGCGCCTAGGGAGAAAGATAAACCCGTGGCTGCCGCCTGTGGGCATCTCTGTCTCCACATGCCTCTCATGCCAGAAGTACTGCCTGCACTGGCTATCATTCCAGAGCTCTGAAGATAAGTTTTTTGTGCAACATGGCATCAAAATACAAGCCAAATTCCTCATTCCATAAATCCCATAAAGAAACAGCAATCTGTTTTAATGTTAGAAGAAAAATTGCCACGCTGGACAATTTAAGAGATTCTCCCAGATGATTCTGACCCGTATGAATTTTCTCCTTCTGCTCTCACAATGTTCTCCACAGTCCCCTGCCCTTCATCCTCGGAGTGAGCCGGACCAGGAGGGAGCTGCGTGTGGACTCAGAACTACTGAGACTGGGCCACTCGGGTGCTGCAGAGACACTCCATGGATGTCCCCTTTCCCTCCCTGAGCTTCAGCACCATGAGTCCTTGGACACCAAGCGGTGTGTTTTTATCTTATGGATAGATAATAGAGATCACAATATTTATTATGTTTTCCTCTCTGTCTGGGCCTTTAATAAATCTGGAGTCAAATTTATGACCCATGTTTAACAAAAACGGGAATCCTTATTTTTTTCTCTCTGGCTGTTCCCTTCTTCCTAATTTCCTCCCTTATCTTTTTTTTTAATTGTATTTCTTTTTTAAGGCACTTCAAATTTGGTTTTGGAAAGAGGCAGAATATAAATTAATCAACTAAACTACACATCAAGTAATTTGCTTGTATCTGCCCTAGTCGGCCCACTCCAAGTAAGGATCACGAAACTTTCACCTGGTCCTCTGCCACCTGCCCCTCACATGGGCACCACCTGCCCACCATGAGTGGTCTTCCCTCATGTCAGCCCTTGAAATCTTTGGAATCAAACTATGGTACAGACTAAACAAGATGGAAGAAAAGCAATGTTCTCAGGAAAACTGATATTCCAATCATAGAACAGTAAGTTCATGAACTATCTTACAAATAATTCCCAATGTTACATGTTAATTTGTCATATGTGCACCATGCCTTCATACTTTTAACCAAATGAAAAATGTTTAACTGAGCTAAAGCCAACAAAAAGACTCCTGAAATCCAAATAACTATTAATAGCTACTAAAGAGTAATCATAGCAATATCTGTATTTGGCACACAGTAATTCACGTTTGCCATATAAAAAGAAAATAATTTGGGATTGTGATCACTGTCATTGCTCGCCCCATGAATTCCTGAAAACACCTAGCCCTCTAGAATGTCCTTCCCATACCATCCCCACCCAATTCTCTGCCTGGGAGAATCCTGTGTCTCCTTTCAAACCTTTTGAAAACTCACAGCCCTGGTGAAACGCTTCCACTACTCCAGGCAAATTGGCTCCCATTTCTATGCTGCCCTGGAACGCTGTTCATAAGACTAGAATAACTTGTCCACATCAGATATTTCCTCATCCTATCTCTCCAGCTAGACTCTAAGTTCCCGAAACACAGAGACTGCATTTTTGTTTTCTGTATCTCCAGGGCCCAGAACTGCCACTAATTCAATGTGTTCAAGTTTAAAACAGCAATGAGACTGTTTGCACACTCTTGAGTGGCCCCAGCCTGCATCACAGCCTTGCTATGTAATTCCAGCACTTACTGAGCCTGTGCTCAGAGCTGGGCACGAGGCCTCCTGTGAGCAGTGAAATCAGAGCTCTTTCAGGCAGCAACTGAAAGAAGGGAAATGCTGAGGCATCAGATCACCTCTCCCCTTACAATTAAGAAATCCACATATCCTACACTAGGAAACTTAGAAAATGGTCATATTTTAAGATGTGGATATAATGTACATATCTTATGAGAGTTATTTAACAAACATCTAATTTTTCTTTCCCCATTAAATGATACAATGGATAAGCTTGTGGGATGGGAAGAAGCTGTAACCTAATTAACTATATTTTAAATTTCTTGACAGCGGAGAACATGTTTTAGATGTCTGCTTCCCTCTATAAAAAGTAGCAATAAAAAAAGAAAAAAACTCTTCTTCTAGAGCCATATAATAAATAGCTATAGATTCTATTCCCCATAGTTTTACACAATACATTAACAATTTTCACCAGATGAGGACAAAGAAGCTTCTATTCAATAACAGTAAATTCTATGAAAGCATTTAACTCTTCTATACATCTTTACCTTCCCTATAGCCTTGAAAGAAAACTATTTGGCATTACAGATCCAAAGCAGGTCTAGTGTGCTCTGTCTGCAAAATCTATGTTCACTGTCGAGACAATGCAGCTAAAAATGTGTAATGATTAACGACAATGAAATAGCTAGTGAAGATCAATCACTCTAACATTACGAACGTTATTAATAATAATAACTGCTGTCATTTCTGCTTTAACCAAACCAACAAAATATATTCACAAAGACTTTAAAAAGCTTAGCTACTTCATTCACAGAAGGCACAAAGTACTTACAAGGACAATTAAAATTCAACTGTTAGACATTCCTATTAGAAAGGAATGCATACCCTGAAGACAATATATAAATGAAATGTTACATTACAGAAAAAAAAAATCCTTTGAATTATACAAAAGGTAGAATTTCATTTCCTTCAAGTTTGAACAGATCTGTAGGGTTTAATCTTGGCAAGTCTTGTTTGAGTGAAATTAAAGAAAACTACCTGTGATTACATGTAACAGGTTAGATAGGTCTAATATACTATATATACACACATTTTACAATTAATTCATCAGGTGGGAAAAGAAAACTACACGCTAGTCATTGTAATGCCAACAACTAAGATTTTCATACTTGTTAAAAGATTTATTCTAATACTTTAGATTTAATTAAAAACTAGCGTGGGTAGTTTAGAGTAGTTTAATCACTGTTGCTGAGAAAAACTATTCAAATATATACCAGTTCAGAGATTAAAATAACAATCACTGGTTGTTATTTAAAACCATAAATCTTGTTTACTGATTTAACTGGGCAAGACTGAATAAAAACAGAAAATAAAAACATTTGTATCTCCTGCCACAAACAGCCTGGGGCAAAATTTTGAGATTTGTGCAGAACTCAAACCTCTGCCCTTTGTTATACTCTTCTCCCCTTTTCTGTCACATGCAGGACTCTGAAGCTGTTCCTGACAACCCAGACCGATCCATTTTGCAGGATCACAAACTTTTTCTGTAAAGGGCCAGAGAGTATTTTAAGCTCTGATGGTCAGTCTCTGCCACACCTCTCCGCTCCGCCCTTACGGCACAAAAGCGGCCACAGGCAACACCTCAAGGAGTGAACATGGCTAGGTTCCAATGAAACTCAGTTATGGACACCAAAACTTGAAGTTCATATAATTTTCAAGTGTCACAAAGTTTTATTATTTCCCCAACCATTTGAAAACGTAAAAACCATTCTTAACTCATGGGCCTTAAAAAAAAAAAACAGGGACTGGGCCACATTTGGCCATGGTTTTGCAACCCCAGCTTTAAAGGGTCCGAAACATCCCAGTTCATCCCCACAAATTACATGCCAGTCGTGGTGGCTCACGCCTGTAATCCTAGCACTTTGAGAGGCTGAGGCGGGAGGATTGCTTGAGGCCAGGAGTTTGAGACCAGCCAGAGCACGAGCAAGACCCCCGTCTCTACAAAAAAAAATAGAAAAATAAGCCAGGCATGGCGGCACATGCCTGCAGTCCCAGCTAGTTGGGAGGCTGAAGAAAGAGGATCACTGGAGCCCAGGAGTCTGAGGTTGCTGTGAGCTATTATGACACCACTGCACTCTAGCTTGGGCGACAGAGCAAGACCCTGTCTCCAGAAAAAAAAAACAACAAAAACACATGATTTCTCTTTCTCATTGTCCTCACATTAAAAATTCACCCGTCATCAGAACAAACAGAATCTCAAATACATTACGCTAAATGAAAGCAGTTCCTGGAAATTATCCTCTGGTTATTTTCTCAGTAAAATAGAAAGCTGAGAATGAGATGAGGGAGAGGCAATGGAAACTTAAAAAGAGTAAAAGGCACGAGAGAGCTGGCCAGGAGAGCAGGATCCAAAATGCCTACCGAGGCCAGTGACCATCAGTGTAAGTGAGACCAGTCGGCACGGCTGTGTGTTTCTCTCCAGCCTCGTTCAGCCACTTGGTGCAGCACGAAGGAAACAGCAGGTTGTACTTAGCCAGAGCTGGGGTCTGACCAGCGAAGAGAGGAGACAAGGGAGGATGCACACAAGGAAATGCTTTTATCACTGATCCACGGATCTAAGCTGGATTAAGGGAAGGTGAACATAAAGTAGGGGACTGAAGAACAAACGGACAGTAGGAGGGGCCCTAAAGAAAGGACAAAACAGGTAGGCAGAGAGTGGGACCCGTGAAGGTCAGACTGAGGAGGGAATGCAGCTATAGTGAACACCAAGGTCTCAGTAGGTTCAGCGACGTGCGGGTCAAGCTCACTGAAGGAAAGAACATCAAGGAAATCAGGTCAGGGTAATGAAAGGATAATCTATGTAAACACTGAAATAACCAAGATTTAAGACAGAAAAAGTAACAGAGTTAACAGTGAACTAGTGCTAAACTCTTCAAAGAATGTAGTAGAATGACCCACAGATCTCTTTTAACTGCAAAAGTCATTAAACGGGTGGCACTCTGATGGCATCCACGAGACAGCTGGAGGGGTGAACAGAGGGAAAAGGTCTGGGACGGCAATGACAATCCAGGAAAACACCTACCGCACCTCTGAGCCCACACGCAGTAAACGCAATGCAGGAGAGAAAACAGCCCCCCAGTAATAAGAACTTCTGGAAAGGCACGTCCTCAGAAGGGAGCCACATTTCGCTTAGATTAGGAAGACAAAAGGAATGTTCAGGGAAGTCGAGAATCCAGGGAATTCTGCTGAGGGCACATGGGAAGGTTGTAAGAGCTGGGAAATCAGGAAAGGATTCATGTAAAGACTTAGGAGAATGAGAGTCCAGGGAATGAGAGAAAACCTAGGAGCTTCCCATATAAATCAGAAAATCAGCACGTGAACTTCTAGCAAAAACCCTATTGAGATTTTGTTTTGAATGGCATTGAATCCACAGGTCAACTTGAGAAGAATTGATGTCTCTGTTATTGAGGTTTCCTATAATGTAATAGTATATTTTACCATTTAAGTCTTCTTACATGTTTTTAATAAGGCTTTACAACATGATGACGATGATGATGATAATGACTGCAGCTAACACTGAAACTGTGCCCATTATGTGCCAGATACTGTTCTAAGCACTACAAACTCCTCAATGGCTACAAGGAGAGTATCACTCATTTGCAAATCATCTTTTTAATTCTAATATAACCGCCCTAAGCTTGTGGCCATCAGAGAGCCCAGCTCAGCTTGGTGATCATGCCAGGGTTCCTTTGCTTTTGAGAGTCCTTGCCCACAGTCCAGTGACCAAGTCCTCAGGTCAAGTGACCACTACAAAAGACTGGAAGAATCAAAGAGCTGAGAAACTCTCCTCTGAGGATACTGGTGGTCACAATACTAACCTTATTTATTTTGACTGGCTGGCTCAAACGCTTTCCTGCCTACTTCACGCACTTAAGATAATTGAATGTGAGAGGTGGCTCACACTGACCACTTCTGTATTTTGAAGCTGAGTCAGAACACCTTACCAAACGGTTCCATGTGGCATTCCAGCTCATGGCATAGGTAAAAATAAAGGAGACTGCCAACACACTCTAAAAAGTTCTTTTTATAGTGTAACTTAATTGATGTTCTCTCTCAACAAAGTTGGGCTGAATCATGGTTGAGTCAAAACACCATATGGCATCCTTAGCTAAGCTGATGACTCGTGTGGGGTTTTTTGTTTTTGGGGTTTCTGTGAGTGTTTTTGGTGCAAAGATGCTTGCTGGCCGGAGGCTCAGTAATATTTGGGGAAAACTCATGTGTGTGTATACACAGATGGATAGGTTTATTTTTTTACTTCTGTGGTATGTTGACCTCTAAAGCGCTTAATCTATTCACTTTCTTTACAAAAGTTAGTCAACATATTTATACAAGCAATTAACAATACCAAGTCTTTTTTTTACCCCTTGAAATCATAGTCATCTGTCTTTTGATGTTTTCTACATCCTCCTAGTCTTTCTTCCATGCTCTCATTTTATAGCTAATGACTCAAGAAAATTAAATATTCAAGGAACTAAAAACACTATTGAGTGTTCGTTATGTGCTAGTCTGAAAGAAGATACTGAGAATACAAATATAAATAAGCTCTCCTGCTAGTGGGTTAGCAGGTAATTAAGGTAATACTTTGTGTGAAATTCTTTGAAAGAGGTGCACACACAGTGCCAAGGGAACATGAGGGAGAGGCACCTAGAGGTCAGAAATGGCTTTTAATAGGAGGTGAAATCGTAATTAAATCTTGAGGGAAAACCAGGAGGGTATGTATGAAGGCATAAGACATTTATATTTCCAAATTTAATATTTCAGCATTTGAGCTATTCCTATGTTCCTAGTTCAAAGTAAGCTAAACATAGTTCATTTTACCATATCAACTACATATTATAGTTGCGACACTAAGCACAGAGCTTGGCACATACCGTACGTGGAGTGATGAAATGAATGAATAACACGGTAAACTGAATTAACAGCTTTTCAGTAATTTGAGTAATTATTACCGAGTGGCTCTCTGTCAGCACAAAGAAGTGATGATCTCATTGGAGCCACTGTTTCCTCACTGCTCTATTCAGTTCAACATTTACTGAGTACCCAAAATGGGCCAGACACCCTGCTAGAAGATACCATAGAGAAGACAGCCCCTGCCCTCAAGAAAGGACTATCAAATAGGGAAAAAGACATATGAAAGGATATTTCATTAGGAAATGAAAAGAGCAGTGAGGGAGGAAAGTTCACATTTTAAACACCTCCCTCCATTCCAAACAAAGCAATAATATAGGGGTTTTTATTGTAATTGTATGCTTCACAACCTCACCAAAATTTGGTACAGTCATTTTAATTTTAGCCATTCTAATGAGTATGCTGAAGGATCTTATATGGTTTTGTTTACAACAGCTCCATTGACATATAGGTTTTTGAGTTATTATATTGTAATGGTATTTCCACAGCATACCATTCATCCATTTAAAGCATACAACCCAATGGATTTTCATATATTACATTATTAATTTTAATTGTTGTAAAGTACATATAACATAAAACATACCATTTTAACCACTGTTAAGTATACAATTCAGTGGCTTTAATTACATCCACAATGTTGCACAACTATTACCACTATTTCCAAAACTTTTTAAACACCCAAATAGAAATTCTGTAACCATCAAACAGTAACTCCCCATTTCCCCTTCCCCAAACCCAGGTAATCTCTAATCTACTTTCATCTCTGTGAATTTGTCTACTCTAGATACTTTGTAAAAGTGGAATCATACAATATTTGTCCTTTTTTGTTTCCCTTGGGTATATACCTAAGAGTAGAATTGCTTGGTCATATTTTGTTTAGCTCTTGGAGGAACCCCAAACCTCTCTAGTAGCCACAGCATTTTACATTCCCACCAGCGATGGATGGGGGTTCCAATTTCTCCAAATCCCCCCAGTACTTGTTCTTTTCCATTTTTTTGATAATAGCCTCCTAAAGTATCTCATTATGGTTTTAACTACATTTCCCTAGTGACTAATGATGTTGAGCACTTTATCGTATGTTTATTGTTCTTTATATATATTTCTTTGTGAAACATAGAAGTTTTTTGCCCAATTTTTCAATTGAGTTGTAGGAGTACTTCACATATTCTGAAATGAGTCCTTTGTCAGATATATACATTCACTGCAAATACTTTCTCTAAGCCTGGGGCTGCCTTTTCATTTTCTTAATGGTGTCTTTTGATGAGAAGTTTTTCATTTTGATGGTCTAATTTGATAAAGTCACTATTTTCCTTACATGGTTAGTGTTGTCTGTGTCCTAGATAAGAAATGTTTGCCTACACCCAAGATCACAAAGATATTCTCTCATGTTTTCTTCTCAGCACTTTATAATTTTAGCTTTTACATTTAGGTCTATAATCCATGTTGAAATAATGTGAGGTGTGGGTCAAGGCTCATCTTATTCCAATTAAATAATGTAGTTATTCCACCACCATTTGTTGAAAGAAATAAATTTTTCAGGTTGACTTTGGTTTTGAGTTTGCAAATATTTTGCAAAGGGAAGATACCTGGCAATGGCCTCAATTTTTCACACACAATATTCAACATTCAATAAAAAAGATAGGATCAAATAACTAAACATAAAAAGACAAAAATTGACTATAGAGTTATCATGTACATTCTTTAAAATAACTATAATTCATATGCTCAAGATAGAAGATAATATGAATTTCGACAGGGTAGAGAAATCTATTTTTAAAAAGAATCAAACAGAAATTCTATAATACAATAACTGAAAAAGCAAATACCTGAAACTAAGAACACAATAAATGACAGCAGATGAGATAAGGAAGAAAAGAGGATAAAACTGGAAGAAAAAGAAAACTGGAAGGCGGGATAGCAGAAAATTTTCAACCAGAAGCTTGGAGAGAAAAAAAGATGGAAAATACAGAAAAGTGCCTATGAGACAATGAATATAGTGAAAGGTTTAACATGTGTGTAACTGGAGTCCCAGAATGAAAGGAGTGAATGGAGAGAAGCAATATTTGAAGAACAGCAGCTGACAATTTCTCAAACTGCTCAAAATCATCAAATTCAAGAAGCATTATCCAAACAGCTCTCATAGGCCTTCCATTCCAGGAGAGCTAGAATAAATTAAAACTACTATAAATAATTAAATTATATAGTATGTTAGAATATAACAAGTGCCTTATAAAAAAACGAAAATAGAGCTTCTAAAGTAAAGGGGTTCCGAAGTATGGAGGGAAGTGTGTACTGCACTATTAGACGGGATGTACAAAACCTTGAGGTAAACAAAAAAAACAATTTTAACTACACACAGATTAATGAGGAAAAATAAGCCATACTAAGAAAAGCTAAAAAAATAAAAATAAAAAAATTACTGTCTACATGAGTAAGAAAAAGACCAAGCAAATACAATGACTAATAAGCCATACAAACAGCAGCAATGCCACAAGAAAGTGTCTACTATTTTCAACTCTATGCTAGACGCTAGGGGTACAGTGAATGTGATATGCTCACTTTATTCAAGAAGCTTATCAGATGGAGGGGCAATAAGCTATCAATTTGAGATGAATTTATAGAAGATAGTATCCAGACGTTACATTATTTCAAGAATATTCAGGAGCCAGAACATAACCCTCCCTATAGAAAACAATAAATTCCAGAGCAGCACTACCCAACAGAACTTTCTGCCGGATGGAAATATTCTGTATCTGTGCTGTCACAATCACATGTAGCCACTGAGCACTAAAAATACAGCTAATCCAACTAAGGAACTGAATTGTTAATTTTACTTATTTTCAATTAATTTAAGTAGCCACATTTGGCTAGTAGCTACTTAATGAACAGCACAGGTATAGAGTATGACAACCCATCCCACTTGGCTCTACACTTTTCCTTGTGGGGTCTGGATAGGCTTAGGGATACTTCATAAAGGTAACTAATGGGTTGGAAAATGAAACCTCCAGAAGACCAAAATAGAATGTTTAATGTCTTTATACCTTATTTTGTTCTAGAAAGAATTTAACATGACTTGCAAAGACTAACAGCAAGATAAATCATTGTTAAACAAATCTGAAATATATAGATATCTGTATCAAACAAAAGGTATAAAACAAATGTAAAATAGGTGAGAAAAAAGAATTATTTTCCACAGAGAAGAAATAGCTGAGGAATATTTTAATACTGACATTTTATGACCATAAGCAATTGTCTAAAGAATTTTAGTGACTAAGAGACTGTTCAAGTGGTTTACAAAATATGTTTAATACAGAGCATAGAGAATTTTGACTGGTGTATTAATGATTTATTGCTATATAGCAAATTACCTCAAACTTTAGCACTTAAAACAGTAACATTTATGATCTCACACAGGTCTGAGGATGAGAAATCTGGGAGTGGCTCAGGGTCTCATGCGGTTGCACACGTGGCTGAGGATGCACACACTGGGACCGAGAGAATCTGCTTCCAAGGTGGTTCCTCACCACACAGCTCTCTGCATATGGCTTGAGTGTCCTCATGACATGGCAGCTGGCTTTGTCAGAATGAGTGAGCCACGAGAGTGCAAAGAGGAAACTGCAACTCAGACCTAACCTGAAAAGTTACATATTGTCACTTCTGCCATATTCTCGTCTTCAAAAATAAGTCACTAAGTTCAGCCCACACCCAACGGGGAAAGAATTAACCTCCTCCTCTTAAAGGACAGAGTACCAAAGAATTTGTAGGCATATCTAAAATTACTACAATGGGATGTAAGAATTTCCTCTCACCTGGGGGTTGCTAAAAATTGTAATGAAATCCTGGAATCTGTCTGGAAACCCAAAAATTAGAATAAATCATTGTCTTCTTGAAATAGCTTCCAATGTCTTCCACAAGGCAGGATATTAAACATAAATGGTTCTCAGTCACTTACAGCCCAGTTATTTTTTAATAACAGGTCCTAAATAAATGGCATCTACTATGCATACAGCACTGCGCAATACATATAAAATTACAGAACCTCACAATAATCCCACAAAGTAGCTATTATCAATCCCATTTTCAAGATGAGAGATAAGGAGTCTACAGAGACTAAGCAGGATTCATACCCAGGACTCCATGTTCCCGTTCCACTGCATGACGCTCCTATTACTCAGGCTAGCACAGACAGAAGTTTGTTTTCCGGCATTGAAGATCTCAAAAGAATTACAAAATAGATTATTTCTAACATTCTTCTTATCTTTTGGTGGAATGTCCCACTTTCCTCACTCTTGTTTTTGCTTTGGTATTTTCTATCTGCTACTCCGAGGACTCATTTTGTTTTGCTTTATGTCTCATCCACCTCCTAGCACGTCAGCCTATCCTCTCCCAGGTCCACGTGCATTCCCGTCCAGACAACAGCACTAGGCACTCTCTTAAGTGATGTCCCCCTTCCCCAGGACAAACGCTGGATCCCTGAGTGTCAGAACTGGAGGAATCCTCTCAGCGAAGCTGAAGTCTGGATCAAACCTCACAAGACCCCTAGTGATTTGCCCAAAGACACAGAGAAGCAGTGACAGAACCAAGACCAGAGGCCTGTCCATGTAAACCCTTACGGAGAGCTCTCTGCACCACCACACAACTGTGTGTCTCATCAACGCAGGACCTGCACATTAGTTCATCTTCCTGGCCTCCAAACTCTGCCTAGAACAAGGACACTGCCCCAAAAGAACTCAGACCAAATCCAGGAAACAACCTCATATCCTCGTTCTCTCCCAACAATCCAATTGGTCCCTGAGTCCTTTCCATTCGACCTTATAAATAAATATCTCTCAATATTTATTCTACTCATCCCCACGGACAACGTCCTAATTCAGGCACGATTCTCTTTTACTTGAGCTTCTGCAACAGCTCCTTGAAGTTCTCCCAGACTCTAGTTTCACCCTCTCTCATTTATTTCCCACAATGGCAGACGGAGAGATCTTCTTAATATGCAGATCTTATCGTGCCACTCCTTGACAAAAAACCTTCAATGGCTGGCTGGGCGCGGTGGCTCACGCCTGTAATTCTAGCACTCTGGGAGGCCGAGGCGGGCGGATTGTCCTGAGCTCAGGAGTTCGAGACCAGCCTGAGCAAGAGCGAGACCCCGTCTCTACTAAAAATAGAAAGAAATTAATCTGACAACTAAAAAAATATATAGAAAAAATTAGGCGGGCATGGTGGCACATGCCTGTAGTCCCAGCTACTCGGGAGGCTGAGGCAGTAGGATCGCTTGAGCCTGGAAGTTTGAGGTTGCTGTGAGCTAGGCTGACGCCACGGCACTCACTCTAGCCCTGGCAAAAAGAGTGAGACTCTGTCTCAAAAAAAAAAAAAAAAAAAAAAAACCTTCAATGGCTCCCCACACCTACTCTCACAAGAGACCAAGGGCCTTGTAAACTAGCTCAGGATCTTGGATTTTCTCCTACATGTTATATTAGAAAGGTACCAGAAACTTTACCTTTGTGATTTCATTTAATCCTCTCAGTTGCTCAGCAAAATCAACATATAGCCCCTCTGCAGATACTATTCTTTCCAGTTAGTCCTCTCTTCTGAAAGCCAAGCACCTGAAGTAATCTTAAAGCCTTTCCTGGCTGACCAATCCATCCAACAGATCCATGTGCTCCCTCTGTGCCAACACCTCTTCTTGTACAGACCTCCATTAGTATGTGTTTACACAGTAAATTCCCTGCCATGCTTGATAAAAAGGATCATGTCATTCATCTTTGTATCCTCAGCTTCTAGCAAAGAACCTGTTTCATAGTAGGTGCTCAATAAATGGTTGATGACTGTTACTCACTATAAGGAGGGTCCATCATGGTACAAACACGCCTAAGCATTAAATTAAACAACGTATTTCCCCAAAGGCCCAAGTGCCCAGGACTTTTAGCATCCTTTCAGCAGCTCCACACTTCCCACCATGATGTGAGGTACAGGGCATGCTCAGACCAGGTGTCCAGTTTAAAAAGAGGACCTCTGGTGATCATCTGGACCAACCCAAATCTAGGTGTTCCTTTTTTCTATGCTCTCTCTGCTCTTTCTACATAACCTCATGATTTATGTTATCTTGGGTCCCTAGTAGAGGGCAGAGTAAGAACCTTTCATTTTCCTACCTCATCACCTAGCACAATACCCAATACATGAGGGACCATCCATCAATCTGTTAAGTGATAGTAGCATCAACTAATATTTATTTAACATGTTATCTGGTATGTCCTAAGGATCTAGATGCATTATCTCATTTAATCCTCGTAACAATACCACCAGGGAGGTACTATTAATATTCAACATTATTCACATTAAACAAATGAGCAAACTGAGGCCCAGCGAATAGAACAAAATCAAACAGGCATTGAGTGAGGGCTTCACATATTTTATATTCTCACATGGTTTATTTCATTTATTCCTCTGTACAACCCAGCAGTGAAGTTAAGTTTTATATTCCCATTTTAGGCAAGAAATCTAAGGCGTGGATAAAGTGCACAATAACATACAGCTTTGAGTCCAGGAACCAAATCCAGGTCTGTCAAGACTTCTGGGCTATCTCCCTGCCTCTAGCTTCTCTTTTACCCGGCTATCTTGCCCCTCAGCGGCAGAATCAAAATTTGGCGCCTCCTCACAGTGCTCTTCCACACTGCACAAAACGCTGCGCCGTGGGGGGCGGCGAAGCCTGGGCTCCACAGCCAAGCAGAGTGGAGTGCCAACCCAACCCCGTGCCTAGGAACTGCTTTGCCCACACCCTCCCAACTCCCACGCCCGTAACGTGTGTCTCCCGCCAGGTTCCACGTCGGTGCCGCTCCCAGCCAGGGCCTGGAACAGCACCGCACACGATAGGGGCGCGAGCGTGTGCTGAGTTAACAAAACCGGCACGCGTGGCAAAGGGCTTCCCGGGTCACGGCTTCGCACCTAAAACAGCGGGCGGGGAGCAAGCGTCCCCGCGGGGACGAGGCGGGGCCTGGAGGGCGCGCGGCCCGAGTGGCACTCGGGCCGCCAGCTCAGGCATCGGCCTCCGCGCGTCCACCGAGAGGGGGCGGCGCGCTGGGCCCGGGCCAGGCGCCGGCGTGGGGGTCCGAGCCTCCCTCCCCCGCCCGGGGCAGCCCCCCGCTCGGGCCCGTTACCGATTCCGCTGCTCTTTGAAGAGCGCCGTGAGCGCGCGGAGGGCCTCCAGGTCCTGGATGGGCGCCGGCACCATGACACCCGACAGCCGGGCGGGAGGCGTCCTGGGCGCCGCCATTTTGCCGCTCGCAGCGCAGCCGAGCCGGGCGAGGTGGAGGCGGAGGAGGAGGGAAGAGGAGGAAGAGGAGGAAAAGCAGGAGGAGGGCGCGCCCCGCACTGCCCCGACTGCCACAGCCGCCGCCGCCGCCGCCCGCACTGCCCCGAGGCTGCGCCGCGGCTGGGCCCCCGAGCGCTAGGCAGAGCCCGGGCTCGCCTCAGGCGAGAGGAGGGGACGGCGCCGCGGAGGAGGGGTCGCCACCGGAAGTCCCGCCTGAGAGGAGGGGGCGCCGGGCGGAAGTTCTGTGTGCAGGGGGAGGGAGGGGATATACTGGGGGTGTTTGAGAGGTGTTGGGGACCGGGGCTCCCCTCCGAGGGGAGAGGATGCCGGGCGTGGCGGGGGGAGGGGCCGCAACAGGGTCTGCGTTTTGGGAGGGGAAACGGGGTTCAACTGAGGAGAAGGGTCTGCCTCTGAGAAGGGACTCGCGGGTTCCCCCCCCCCCCCCCCC
>RJWJ010028034.1:0-21734 GCA_004363605.1 Indri indri
GGCACTCGCCCCAGGCAAGAGAGTGAGACTCTGTCTCAAAAAAAAAAAAAAAAAAATAAAATAAAATAAAATAAAATTTCAAATATATGGTTCTTAGAAAGACTTGTTTACATGGTAAGTATATTTTACATAGCTACAGTATTTAGGGTGCATACTACAAACTTAATGTAGTCATGCTAGCCAGGTAATTACTAAAAATGAATTCTGACTCCATTGTTTGAAAGTGTCCTTTTAAAAATAAACTTTCTTTTTGTTTTACCCCTATCCCACCTTGTTTTTTGATCTTTTAACAGAAAAAGAAAAGTATAGGAATATATCAATCACAAATTAAAAGACTATAGAAAAAGCCACTGGTTAACTTGAAAACAAAACAAGCTTATGCACAGACATGACTGGATTACAGAGCACATGTATGGAACTCTTCCATCCTCAATACACTAAAATAACAAAATGTCCATGGCAGTTAAAGTTTTCATGTTACCTTAGAGTCAATATCCAGAATAATTACAAAATAGTAATTTTTCTCAGATCTGCTTTTTAAAATGCTCTCAAGTATATGAAAATATAGTTGGCAACATATCAAAATAAAGATACCTTTTGAAATAAACAGGGCCATAAAGCAAATTTCTCTACCACAAATCATATCTGCTTATTATTCTAAATAAGCTGGTTTCCTCCTTTCTTTTCAAACACAATTATTATTATTACTTCAATGCTCAAACTGCCTTAAATGCCTTCTTTCCTCCCTTCTATTCAAATCTGTCCATCTTTCAAGGTCCAACCCAAGCCTCTTCTTCAATGAAAACTTCCACATGACCTCTCCTTTTCCTGATGTTCTTCAGCACTCCTTTGAACTATACAGTTTGACACCTGATTACATTCTACAGTATCCTATCCCTAATTGTTTTCCTAACTAGATTATAAGCATCTTGGTGGCCAGGCCAAAGCCTTTTTTTCTATACCTCATAATTCCTAGTATCACTTTGGGCACACAATGAATGCTCAAACAAAACTTTCTTTTTTTAGGCCAGGTGCAGTGGCTCATGCCTATAATCCTAGCACTTTGGAATGCTGAGGCAGGAGGACTACTTGAGGCTAGGAGTTCAATACCAGCCTGAGCAAAAGTGAGACTCTGTCTCTATAACAAATAGAAAAATTAGCTAGGTATGGTGGTGCACGTCTGTAGTTCCAGCTACTTGGGAGGTTGAGGCAGGAGGATCACTTGAGCCCATGCATTTGAGGTTGCAGTAAGCTATGATGACTCTATTGCACTCCAGCCAGGGTGACAGAGAGAGATGATGTCTCAAAAAAAAAAAAAAAAAAAAAAAAAAAAAAAAAAAAAAAAAAAAAAAAAAAAAAAAAAAAAAGAAACAAAACCAAAAAAAACCTTTCTATTTTTCAAAATAAAAATAGCTTTATTTTTATTATGATTATAAAAATATTACACGCTCATTTAAAAAAAACTTAACTAAAGGGGACACTAGTTATCAAAATCTGTGGGACACAGCTAAAGCAGTCCTGAGAGGAAAATTCATAGCCATAAATGCCTACATCTAAAAGGCAGAAAGACCACAAATGAACAATCTAATGAATCAACTCAAAGAACTGGAAAAGGAAGAATAAACCAATCCCAAACCCAGCAGAAGAAAAGAAATAACCAAGATCAGAGAAGAACTAAATGAAATTGACAACAAAAGAATTATACAGAAGATTAATGAAACAAAAAGTTGGTTCTTTGAAAAGATAAACAAAATTGACACAGCTCTCACTAGATTAACCAGGAGTAGAAAAGAAAGGACTCAAATAAGCTCAATCAGTAATGAATAAGGAGAAATTACAACTGATAACACATAAATACAAAATATCATCTCTGAATACTATAAAAAAACTCTATGCACATAAACTTGAAAACGTGGAGGAAATGGACAAATTCTTAGAAACACACAGCCTCCCTAGGCTCAATCAGGAAGAAATTGAATTCCTGAACAGACCAATATCAAGTACCAAAATTGAAGCAGTAATAAAAAACCTTCCAAAAAAAGTCCCAGACCAGATGGTTTCATACCTGAATTCTACCAGACCTACAAAGGAGAACTGGTACCTATCCTGCAGAAATTATTGCATAACACCAAGAAAGAAGGAATCTTCCCCAACATGTTTTACAAAGCCAATGTCACCCTGATACCAAGGCCAGGAAAGGACTCAACAAAAAAAGAAAATTACACACCAATATCTCTTATGAATATAGATGCAAAAATTCTCAATAAAATCCTAGCAAATCAAATTCAGCTCCTCATCAAAAAAATAATCCATCATGATCAAGCGGGCTTCATCCCAGAGATGCAGCAATGATTCAACATATGCAAATCTATAAATGTAATTCCCCACATAAACAGAAGTAAAAACAAGGACCATATGATCCTTTCAATGGACACAGAAAAAGCATTCAACAAAATTCAGCACCCTTTTATGATAAGAACACTTAACAAAATAGGCATAGATGGGACTTACCTTAAAATGATAAAAACCATATACGACAAACCCACCGTCAACAACATACTGAATGGGGGAAAATTGAATGCATTCCTGCTTAGAACTTGAACCAGACGAAGTTGCCCTCTATCACAACTTCTATTCAACATAGTGGTGTAAGTCCTAGCCAGAGCAATCGACAAGAGAAGGAAATCAAGGGCATACAAATGGGGGCAGAAGAGGACAAACTGTCACTCTTTGCTAAAGATATGATCTTATATCTAGAAAACCCCAAAGATTCTGCCAAGAGACTACTAGAATTGATAAATAAGTTCAGCAAAGTCGCAGGTTACAAAATCAATGCATAAAAATCAGTAGCATTCCTATACACCAACAACAGTCAAACCAAGAGCCAAATCAAAGACTCAATACCTTTCACAATAGCAATAAAGAAAACAAAATATCTAGGAATATTTTTAACTATGGAGGTGAAAGACTTCAACAGGGAGAACTATGAAACACTGAGGAAGAAAAATAGCAAAAGACATAAATAGATGGAAAACAATACCATGCTCATGGATCAGCAGAATCAACATTGTTAAAATGTCTATACTACCCAAAATGATCTACATATTCAATGCAATCCCTATGAAAATACCAACCTCATTTTTCACAGATCTAGAAAAGATAATTCTATGCTTTGTATGGAACCAGAGAAGACCCCATATAGCTAAAGCAACCTTAAGCAAAAAGAACAAATTGAGAGGCATAAATTTACTAGACTTCAAGCTATACTACAAGGCTATAGTAACCAAAATAGCATGGTATTGGCACAAGAACACAGACATAGACCAATGGAACAGGACTGAGAACCCAGATATAAAACCAGGCTCGTACAGCCATCTGATCTTTGACAAAGCAGACAAAAACATACACTGGGGAAAAGAATCCTTATTCAATAAATGGTGCTGGGAAAATTGGATAGCCACATGTAGAAGACTGAAACAGGATTTGCACTTCTCACCTCTCACAAAAATCAACTCACAATGGATAACATGCCTGAGAGTTAAACCTAAGGTATAAAACCATAAGAATTCTAGAAGAAAATGTTGGAAAAACTCTTATAGACATCAGCCTACATGTCTACAGCCATACCACCCTGAACATGCCAGATCTCATCTGATCTTGGAAGCTAAGCAGGGTCAGGCCTGGTTAGTACTTGCATGGGAGACATTGGCCTAGGCAAAGAATTCATGAAGAAGACTCCAAAAGCAATCACAGCATCAACAAAAATAAATAAATGGGACCTGATCAAATTAAAAAGCTTCTGCACAGCCAAAGAAACTATCACTAGAGTGAACAGACAACCTACAGAATGAGAGAAAATATTTGTATGCTAAATATCTGATAAAGAGCTGATAACTAGAATCTATATAGAGCTCAGGAAAATTAGCAAGAAAAAAAATCAAAAAACCCCATTAGAAAGTGGGCAAAGGACATGAACAGACACTTTTCAAAAGAAGATAGACTAATGGCCAAGAAACATGAAAAAATGCTCAGCATCTCTATTCATCAGGGAAATGCAAATCAAAAAACCACAATGAGATATCACTTAACTCCACCAAGAATGGCTTTTACCAAAAAGTCCCAAAACAACAAATGTTGGCGTGGATGTGGAGAGATAGGAACACTCTTACACTGCTGGTTGGACTGCAAACTAGCACAACCTCTATGGAAAGTAATATGGAGATACCTCAAAGAACTACCATTTGATCCAGTAGAACTACCATTTGATCCAGCAATCCCACTACTGGGTATCTACCCAAAGGAAAAAAAGATATTCTGTAATAAAGACATCTGCACTCAAATGTTTGTAGCAGCACAATCTACAATTGCAAAGATGTGGAAACACCCCAAGTACCCATCAATACATGAGTAGATTAACAAAATGTAGTATATGTATACCATGGAGTACTACCTCAGTCATAAAGAAAAATGAAGAACTACCTATTGTATTATCCTGGATGGAGCTGGAGCTGATTCTTGTGAAGTATCACCAGAATGGAAAACAAACACCACATGTGCTCACCATTAAATTGATACTAATTGAGCAATACTTATGTGCAAATATGGGAAGTAACATTCATAGGGTGTCAGGCAGGTGGGATGGTGTAGAGGGGATGAGTAAATGCAAACCTAAGGGATGCCCTGTGTGCTGTCTGGGGGATGGGCATACTTGTCAGATGGTGCAAAGGCAATTTATGTAACCAAAGCATTTGTACCCCCATAATATTCTGAAATAAAAAATAAAATTAAAATAAAGAAAATAATAAAAAAATAAAATACTTCTATTCTGCTGCTTAAACTTTGTTATAACAAATGTTTTATTACTAAAATATAGAGAATTTTATAAGACATACCTATGAGTCCACCATGCAGATGTATCAAACCTTGCCCTTTTGCCATTTTTGTTGTATCCTACTTTGTTGCTGTTTTGGTTTGGTTTTTTTAAGAAATAAAATTATAAAGAAAAAAAAACAAACTTAAACAATATAAAAAAGTATGACAAAAAAAAGCTCCAACACTAAGAGAATACCATTAATAACATTTCAGTATTCCTCTTCCCATCTTTGTATGTATATGAACATATAAAAACATAAACATACATAATTTTATATAAATGGTATTATAACATTATGTTGTTCTTCCAACAATAAATATAGATGCTTGGTGTCTACCTAGAATTTTAACACGTATTTGCCCATCATTGCTTCCTGAATTTAATTTTATTTTAAAAGTAGAAATGTACTTCAAGGAATTATTGGCTAATTAGCATGACAAATAAGGTTCTGAACAATGGAATTATATATTTTTCAGACTACTAATTCTTTGGTCATCAGACCCACTGTAATTATGACATGGTTAAATTCATTTATTTGTTCATATATTTTAAAAGATATTAGTCACCTGGTAAACATTTTTGTGGACTACTCATTAATCCTTGTATGTTTTGTTATACATCTTTCTTGAGGTTTCAATCAGCTAATACATCCTCACATTCCTCATGTAAATGACAAAGGTGATGAGAATTACTTTTCTGTATCAGTTTCATCTCACTTGGACAGCTTCTCCTTTAAATCATAGTGGTGATGGTGGAGCCTACTTTGTATAATTTGGTCATGTAAAATCCATCATATTGCACTTTTGAGAAACAGTAATTTAAAGCTCTAAAGGTCCTTTTTGGTCCTGTGTATCTAGAAATACAGCTTGCTACTCACTAGGTTCCCTCTTGTCCATCTCCATGCCAGATGAGAATTTCCAGAACCGTTTTTCAAATCAGGGCAAGGGGAAAAGAACAGGGCCGGGAATCCTTGGCTGCAACAGCCGGCTTCAAAGAATTCGGTGTGCTGGCAACAGCAGCCAACTGGGTGCGACTGACTGCACCCTTGCACCAAAGCCAGAGAACAAAGATGAAGGGCAAAGAAATTAAGGAGATTCTTGAAGTGACTTCCCAGGAGGAATCTCAGACCAGCCACACCCAGTCCCTTCATCTTAGTAAATAACTCAGCAAAACTGCAAATGGGTTAGCCGATTCCCTGCAGGAACCTCTCCCACAGAGTGGGGGATTTCTTCCTTACTGCGGCTACATGCAACTTCCCAAACCAGAGTTTGCCTGTAGGGGAAGTGTGTGCTCTCCCCAAGTCACGGCATGTTTATCATAAGATGAACAAACAAACACCAAATAGCTCTTGGAGGGTTTTCCCTATTTCCTGGCAACAGAAAGAGAGCAGCTGTCTTATGATTTAACTGGGGATTTGGCCTTTTTAATATATTATATTTTTAAAAGTTTCTAGTAGAAACCCTACTTTCTGTCTGTATCTGATGGTTAAACTGAAATGTTAAGTGTTCCTTCCAAGACAGGCTGAACTGATTAGAAATGGACTATAAATAGGCATGGCCCAAGTAGGCATTCATTAATTTATTCGCCCAGCATTTATCAAGCACCTATAATAACCAACACATAGAAATGGGGATTCAAAGATAAAATATCCAGTCTCTGTCCTAAAGGGAGCTAATAATGATAACTATCAAAACGATAAAAGCTACAGATTTTGACAGAACAGTTATTATGTGCCAGGATTATTAAATACTTTACTCCATTACCAATTTAGTTTTCACAACACTGAAGTAGTGTACGCTCCATTTTACAGATGAGAAAGGTAAGGCTTGGAAAAATTTACTTGACTACATACAGCCATATCCAATTAAAAAAGACACCTGCACCTAGGGCCACTTGACTCTAAAGTTCTCTTTAGTACCTCACACAGAGGTAAACAGATGCTTGATATTGCAATCTAGATCAGGAGGTAGGAAAGATATAAAAACCCATTTATTTTTAACCCTATGTGACATTTGAGAATGTCAATAAACATTGACAAATTTATTATATTTGTCAATAACAAACATAAGGAATGGCGGAACAAGTGCCATAAGAGAGATCACTTTTGAGTGGAGGTTGGGGAGGAAGCAAGGATGAAAAAGACTTTTAGAAGATGCATTACTTGAGCTGGGTCTGTGTGAGGATGGGCATGAATGTGATAGACACAGGAGAAAGTTCTACACAGAGGCGAAAGAAAAAACAAAGGTGTGCAAGGGGAAAAGCATAAGGAGTGGTTGGGGAAAGTGTTTTTGTGTCGTGAGAGTATAGCCCATGAGTAAGAGAGCAGTGGTTGGAAATGCTGGTGTTGGGTCATGAGTGGTCTCATGACATAAAGTCAGGGAATTCATATTTAATTAGTGGGCAATACAGACCCATTGGTGTTCTATACAGGGGTGACAAGCCCAAGGCTCTGCTTTAGAGAATTACATTTACAAAAGGTCTTGCAGTAGTTCTCAAGCTTCAATGTGTATCAGAATCATCTGCAGAGCATATAAAATGTCAGGGTCCCAGCCCAGAAGATTCTGATTAAATTGGTTTGGCAAGGGGCTTGGGCAACAGTATTTAAAGCTCCCTAACTGATCCTAATATGCAACCAGGGTTGAAACCACTGATGTAGAGCAAGGACTGAAACAAAGAAAAAAACGTTAAGAAGTTACTCAATGTTTCCCAAACTTTAATGATTGTAAGAATCACCTGAAATGCTTGTTAAACAATAAATACCCAGGCCCCTTGCCAGCTGGCTGTGATTGAGTAGGTATTAGATGGGATCAAGGAATCTGTCTTTTTGACAACCTCGTCAAGGTTTCCAATTAGGGTTCCAAATTAGGGTCAGGTGGTGGCAGTGGGAATGACGAGCAGGTTACATCAAGCAAAATAAAACTGGAAAAGATTACATTTTCAACATTATTTATACTTGCTTTTATATACTTCCAGCTTAAGACCCACCAAAACAACCAAATTTGGGTATGGTTTATTAAACCGACATCTTTAATCTAAGGTGGTTTCATTTTGATTCACAGTGTGTAAACTTTAATGTAGTCATTTAGTTTTGTTTCTGATGGAACCATGAGAGGAAGAGATTTCAGAGGCTGAGAGGTATCATTCAATTTCTGGCATATCTACTTTATTTATTTATTTTTAAGAGACGGAGTCTCACTATACTGCGAGGTTGGAGGGCAGTGGCTATTCACAGGTGCGATTATAGCTCTCTATAGCCTCAAATTCCTGTGCTCAAGTGGGACTACAGGTGTGCACCACCATGCTTGGCTTGGTAGATCTATTTTATTTTTTTATCTTATTTTTATTTTTATTTGTTTTTGAGACACAGTCTTGCTCTGTTGCCCAGGCTAGAGTGCCGTGGCATCAGCTTAGCTCACAGCAACCTCGGACTCCTGGACTCAAGTGATCCTCCTGCCTCAGCCTCCCTAGGAGATAGAACTACAGGTGGGCACCACCACACCCGGCTAATTTTTTCTATTTTTTTGTGGAGACAGGTCTCGCTATTGCTCAGGCTGGTCTTGAACTCCTGACCTCAAGCAATCCTCTCACCTCCACCTCCCAGAGTGCTAGGATTACAGGCGTGAGCCACCTCGCCCGGCCAGTAGATCTATTTTAGAGAACGGGGTTTGTTTTTTTTTTTATTTCATTCAGAATATTACAGGGGTACAAACACTTTGATTACATATATTGCCTTTGCACCACCCAAGTCAGAGTGACAAGTGTGCCCATCCCCCAGAAGTGTGCACCACACCCAATAGGTGTGAATTTACCCATTCCCTCCTCCCTGTCACCTGCCCGACACCTGGTGAATGTTACTTCCATATGTGCACATGAGTGTTGATCAGTTAGTGCCAATTTAGTGGTGAGTACATGTGGTGCTTGTTTTTCCATTCTTGTGATACTTCACTGAGAAGAAGCAGCTCCAGCTCCATCCAGGATAATACAAGAGGTATTAGTTCAGCATTGTTTTTTATGGCTGAGTAGTACCCCATGGTGTACATATACCACATTTTATTAATCCACTCATGTATTGATGGGCACTTGGGTTGTTTCCACATTTTTGCAATTGTGAATTGTGCTGCTATAAACATTTGAGTGCAGATGTCTTTATTATAGAATGTCTTTCTTTCCTTTGGGTAAATACCCAGTTGGGGGATCGCTGGATCAAATGATAGTTCTACTTTTAGTTCTTTGAGGTATAGAGAATGGGTTTAATAACATCACATGTTAAAGTCTCTGTTCAGCCTAACTTTGAACAACAACAACAGAACAACCCCTTAGTTGTATTTTCAAGGAACTTCCAGAATCTGCTTATTATGTTCTTCAAAGCATAAAATATACAATAAGGCAAGTATTATACTTCCTTCTCTAATAAAAATCATGACTTTTTATTTTAAATAAGGTAGACTAATTTTATTTTTTCTCTTGAAGACAGGTAAAATGGATCTTAAAATGAAAGAACTTGTAGCTACCTTTCTTTCATCTGTAAAACAATGAAAGAAGATATAAAATCACAGACAATTGCAATGCATTCTCATGCCTTAACCACTATGACTACATTTTGGGCTAGAAAATTATACATTCATCTCAGAGACTAAATGACACAAAATGTATTTATGTTCATTTAGCAGCAGAACATGATAGTGACAAGAGCACTTGACTGAGAATCAGAAGACCTGAATTTAGTCTTGATTCTACATGTACTACCAACTAGCTAGGACACCTCGGCCTCAATTTTTATATCTACACAAGGGGGAAGGATTGAAGTAGATCAGTAGTTTTCAAACCATGTTCCACCAAAGCCTAGAATTTTGCAGAGGCACTCATAAAGTTCTATAAAGGTTTAATTTTGATTCTTATTAACAACATATCTTTATTTAAAATCTAAAAGAAAAATAAAATGCACACTAAATATGTTTGTTTTTTTTTTTTTTGAGACAGAGTCTCGCTGTGTTGCCCGGGCTAGAGTGCCGTGGTGTCAGCCTAGCTCACAGCAACCTCAAACTCCTGGGCTCAAGCGATCCTCCTGCCTCAGCCTCCCGAGTAGCTGGGACTACAGGCATGCGCCACCATGCCTGGTTAATTTTTTCTATACATTTTAGTTGTCCAACTAATTTCTTTCTATTTTTAGTAGAGACGGGGTCTCACTCTTGCTCAGGCTGGTCTCGAACTCCTGAGCTCAAACTATCCTCCCAGCTCAGCCTCCCAGAGTGTTAGGATTACAGGCGTGTGCCACCGCGCCCGGCCCACACTAAATATGTTACACGGCAAATTTTAACATATGAACAATACCAATCTATGCTCTCAGGTTAACTCATTTGTGGAGCTTCTCCTGTTCCACAAATATATATATTTGCATCAATTAGGAGGTTTTTTTATCTGCTGTGGTCTTTTTCTTTTCTTTTTAATCCAGGACTATATTGGCATAAAGACTGGGATTATACAAAATTCTTATACTTAACTGGGTGAGAGTACAGATGTTGTCAAGCTCTCCTTTAACTTGTACATATATGATCTGGTTATGGAAGCAAATACAAAGCAGATTTATTATTTTGTAAAATGCTTGATAATTATAAAATATAATAAAATTCTTTAAGTGTTAAGATACTAACAAATAAAGTGGTAAAAATGTAGTCATATTTGTACTGTGAATGGAAGGGAGGCAGTGGCAGAAAAGATTTAACGAGTAGTAGATCACATAAAAGACAAGTCCAAAATGTATAGAGAAGTACTAGCAGTTACAATTATGCAAGAATGTTTCAAAATTAACATTTATATTTTTCAAAATATAACATTATAAAATGTTATACAAATTGATACAGACTGTTAATTTTATTAGGAGGAGGCCTTTAGACTGCAGACCTTTCTGAGTTATTTGCAGAGACGTAAGTAGTCATACCATGATTTATTCTTTTATACTAAAGTTTCCTGACTGACATAAGGCAGGTGTCAGAACCACAGTCAAAATAAGAAATTACTATTATTTCTACCTTAAAGTAAATCCATTAGATATAGGTTTATCAATGTGGAAATTTTATTAATATTTTAAATAAATTAAATGGCTCAATTTGGTAATGCAGGGTCACAACACTGCCATACTTTCAACTCAGATAAAATGTTAGTGATGAATCAAAACAGGGTTTGGACTCAATATGCAAAAAAAAATTAATTTTTCTGTGTTGAAACTGAGCAAAAGGATGGCCTCTGCATTAGTCTTCCTGGCTGCCATAACAAAATACCATAGACGGGGTGGCTTAAACAACAGAAATTTATTTTCTCACAGTTCTGGAGACTGGAAGTTTAAGATCAGCAGGGTGGGTGTCTGGTAAGGGCTCTCTCCTTGGTTTGCAGACAGCTGCCTTCTCTCTATGTCCTCACATGGCAGGAGGTAAGGAAACAGCTCTCTGGTGCCTCTTCTTTTTTTTTTTTTTTTTTTTTTAAGCAGGGTCTCACTCTGTTGCCTGGGGCTAGAGTACAGTGGCATCATAATAGCTCAACGCAACCTCAAACTCCTGGGCTCCAGCAATCCTCCTGTCTCAGCCTCCCAAGTAGCTGGGATTACAGGAGTGTGCCACCAGGCTGGATAATTTTTCTATTTTTTTTTTTTCTGTGGAGATGGGGTCTCACTCTTGCTTAGGCTGGTCTTGAACTCCTGGCCTCAAGCGATCCTCTCACCTCAGCCTCCCAAAGTACTAGTATTACAGGTGTGAGCCACCATGCCCACCGTGCCCCCCACCCCCACCCCATGTCTCTTCTTGTAAGGACATTAATCCTTCCTACCACATCAGGGCCCTACCCTTATTACCTCATTTAACCTTAATTACCTCCCTATATGTCTTTTTTTCAAATATAGTCACATCGGAGGTATAGCTTCAATATATGAATTTGAGGAGAGGACACAATTAAGTCCATAGCAGCCTTTGAGGTATCTGATCTTTTTAAAAAATGACATCATCGAACAACTTATATATGATGTTATAAGATACATTTATTTTTCACCAAACAATAAAATTCTTAAACTAGCCAGATAATTGTTCATTGACTTCTCCAAAGTGATTACTCATTAATTAAGCATGTGAGCAACTCAGCTTTGACACAAAAATGTACTATCACTCCCTTTTTGAACATTTGGATCAGTAAAGCTAAAAGAAAGATTAGACTTGAAGTCAAAATGTTAAAAACAAATCTATTAGTATTTTCTTTTTTCTTTTTTTTTTTTTTGAGACAGGGTCTTGCTCTGCAGCCTGGGCTAGCATGCAGTAGAGCCCAGGAGTCTGAGGCTTGAGCCACTTCTGATCACCACTTCCTCAGACTCCTGGCCTCAAGCGATTCTCCTGGCTCAGTCTCCTGAGTAGCTGGGGATGATAGGTGTGTGCCACCATGCCTGGCTAATTAGAAAAAAATTTCTTTTGTAGAGATAGGGTCTCACTATTTTGCCCAGGCTGGTGCCAGTCTCAAGCAATTTTTCCACCTTGGCCTCCCAAAATGTATTCAGATTTGAAACTACTTATCTGTATGAATCATAATTTTCTTGACACATTTTAATCTTAAAACCAAATATAATTAAGTCCTCAAAATCATCAATAGGTTCTTAGAAACTGCCACTTTAAATAAAATGATATATAATAAGACCAATTTTACGATAGGCTAATTGATATAAACAAGAATTAAGTTCCTATAGTATATTTCTGGTCACAAAAATATCACCAAACTTCTAATGGTCCAAAACACTTCTAATATTAAACATTGAAATAAATGTGAACTATACATATATTTAAGAAAGATTAATAAAACCAAGTAAGATAATTATTTGCCCAATTTTTGGGCAAATCATTGAGAGACACTGGTTATAGCGGTGGTGGGTTAAATCAAGGAATAAATGTCTGCAAAGTGAAAATTGCAAGCAGCACCTCCTATTACCACACAGTTCAAAAATAATCACAAATGTGGAGGGCTCACTAAACACTTCCATACCTCATCGTTTATTGTTGTTCGCTTGTGTGATTTATCATCTATTTTAAGAACTTTTATTTGAAAACAATTTGTATTCATTCATTTTTCAACCTGCTTATTCCAGTTCAGGGTTGCAGGTGGCCAGAGCCTATCCTGGCAGCTCAGGCACAAGGTGGGAACCAGCCCTGGACAGAATACCATTCTATCAGAGGACACTCTTTCGCACACGCTCATACTCACTCAGACTAGGACCATTTACACACACCAATGAACCTAATGTGCACATCTTTGGGATGTGGGAGGAAACTGAAGTACGTGGAGAAAATCCACGTGGACATGGGGAGAATGTGCAAACTCCACATATACAGTGGCTCTGGCCAGGAATCAATTTTTTTTCCTCATCAATATTATAATGAAACAATGTTATTTCAGGATCTGCTATCCTGAAAAGCATTTCCCCTAAGATCAGGAACAAGACTAGGATGCCTGCTTTCACCACTTCTGTTCAACATAGTACAAGAAGTTCTAGCCAGAGCAATCAGGCAAGAAAAATAAATAAAAGGCATCCAAATTAGAAACAAAGAAGTGAAACTATCTCTGTTCACAGATGGCATGATCTTATAAGCAGAAAGCCCTAAAGCTTACACACACACACCCACACCCACACACACAGACACACACACACAACACACACACACAGAGCTATTAGAGCTAATAAATGAATTCAGCAAAGATGCAGGATACAAAATCAATACACAAAAATCAATTTTGTTTCTATAAGCTAGAAATGAAAAATGTAAAAAGGAAACAAAAAACCCTCCATTAACAATTGCATGAAAAGAATAAAATACTTAGGAATAAATTTAACCAAGGAGATGAAAAACTTATACACTGAAAATTATGAAACATTGCTGAAAGAAAATGAAGATAACCTAAATAAATGGAAAGATATCCTGTGTTCACAGATTGAAAGACTTAATATTGTCAAGGTGATAATACTACCGAAAATGATCTACAGATTCATAGCAATCCCTATCAAAATTCCAATGGTGTTTTTTTATAGAAAAACGCATCTTAAAATTTATAATATATTTTTAGATTTAAAGGGACCATGAATAGCCAAAACAATCTTGAAAACAAAGAATAAAGTTGAATGACTCACATTTCTTGATTTCAAAACTTATTACAAAGCCACAGTAATCAAAACAGTGTGGTACAGGCATAAGGACAGACATACAGACCAATGGAATCAAATGGAGAGCCCAGAAATAAACCCTCACACATATGGTCATTTGGTTTTTGACAAGGGTGCCAAGGGCACCATTCAATGGGGAAAGGACAGTGTTTTCAACAAATGGTGCTAGGAAAACTGAAGTGGGACCCTTACCTAATATAACAGTTAATTCAAAATGGATCAACACCTAAATTTAAGAGCTAAAATTATAAAACTCTCAGAAGAAAACATGGGGGAAATCTTTATAACATTGGATTTGGCAATGATTTTCTGGCTGTAACACTAAAAGCATATGGAACAAAAGAAAACATAGATAAATTGGACTTCATCAAAATTAAGAGCTTTTGTGCTTCAAAGAATACAATCAAGAAAGTGGAAAAGCAACCTACAAGAGAAAATATTTGCAAATCATATATCTGATAAAGAATTAATATCCAGAATATCTAAAGAACTTCTACAACTCAACAACAACAAAACAAACAGCCTAATTCAAAAATGGGCAAAGGACTTGAATAGATATTTCTCTGAAGAAGATACACAAATGGCCAATAAGCACATGAAAACATACTCAACATCGTTAGTCACTAGGGAAATGTGAATCAAAACCACAATGAGATACCACTTCATACCTTTTAGGATGGCTATTATAAAAAAAAAAAACAGACAATAACAAGCATTGGTTAGGATGTGGAGAAACTGGAACCATACTGCATTGCTGCTGAGAATATAAAATGGTATAACCTACTGTAGAAAACAATACAGAAGTTCCTCAAAAAATTAAACATAGATTTACCATATGATCCAGCAATTCCACTTCTAGTTATATGCCCAAAAGAATTGACAGCAGGGACTTGGACAGAGATTTGTACACTTATGTTCATAGCAGCATTACTCACAACAGCCAACACATGGAAGCAACCAAGTGGCCATCAACAGGTGAATGAATAAACAAAATATGGTACAGACATACAATGGAATGTTATCCAACCATAAAAAGGAATGAAATTTTGATACATGCTACAACATAGATGAACTTTGAAAATATCATGCTAAGTGAAAAAGCCAGACAGAAAAAGGACAAATATTGTACAATTTGACTTATATTATGTACCTAGAATAGTCAAATACATGGAGACAGAAATTAGAATAGTGGTTGCTAGGGACCCAGGGAAGGGAGAAATGGGGAGTCATTATTTAAGAGTTTCAGTTCTGCAAGATGAAAAGAGTTCTGGTGATGAAGGGTGGTGATGGTTGCACAGCACTGTGAATGTACTCATGCCACAGAACTGTACACTTAAAAGTGGTTAAAATGGTAAATCTCACATTATATATATTTTACCACCATAAAAAAGATTTCTCAAATTAAAAAGTGGTTAAAATGGTAAATTTTATGTTACATATATTTTACCACAATAAAAAGAAACAATATATATTTAAAAAAACCAGACCTAGTTTCAAGATGAAATGATTTCTAAGGTCTCTTCTAATTCTAAAATTGTATGTGACATCATGATAACAAGGAGAAAAGAGAATCTAGTTGAAGAATAAGCTCCTTACTCTCCATGTTCTGAATTAAGAGTGTAGCTCTACTTTATAGTGATTATAAATGGACCAAGCATCTCTAGCCAATGGTGGTAAACTGAAACGCCTCCAGAGGCCAGGCAGGGAACGTAAGCAGGTGAAGCAGGGCAGCTGGGTTGGTGGTAAATCTGCGGCCACATGCCCTATTTAAAGGGAGCAGCTGCACCTCTGCCCTGGTAAGGTATGTAGGCATGGTGTTGGGAGGATTTTCCATTCTTCAAGTGAAATTGGAATTGAGATTTTTATGTGAAATGTTGGCATCTAATTTAAAACAACTATTTTTAATATTACAAGCTGAAGAAGACATATCTGCAGGCCAAGGCACATGCAGTGAGCCAACCACTAGTTTGTGATCTCTTTCATTAGAGGAAAGGCTGGACCCAGAATACAAAAGAAGGAATGGAGGTACTACTCACCAATGTTTAAAGTTTGCATATAGATCATGATCTAAATCTTTCAAATCCTTGTTTTGGAAGTACCAGTGGGTAATGAAAATTATTTTAATTAGGTATTATTTAATACAGTATAGCTTCGATTGGGCTTATTTTTAGTGGGGCACTTTGAACATGTAGTTTAGCATCTGACATATAGCAATTGGTCAATAAGTGGTAGTTATTATTATTTTAAATCAAGCCTCCTATACAAGATAGAAAAGTTAGTGTAAAGCAGATTCTCAAAACCAACCCTACCCTCTAATAAAAGAGATGATAATACAATCCATTCAATAATCTTCCCTTATACAGTTATTGGGAAATAGTGAGCCTTGATATTAAAATAACAAAAAAGCAATAATTCAGTGTTAGAAATGTAGTTATTAGCAAAACAAACAAGGTTCCTGTCCTCATAAAGCTTATAATTTAAGAAGGGGGATGGACATTAAGTACAGTCATTCAAGGCCAGGCGTGGTGGCTCATGCCTGTAATCCCAGAACCTTGGGAGGACTGCTTGAGCTCAGGAGTTCAAGACCAGCCTGAGCAAGAGTGAGACCCATCTCTGCAAAATAGAAAAATTAGCCGGGTGTGGTGGTGCATGGTTTAACCAGCTACAGGTTAAAGCAGGAGAATTGCTTGAGCCCAGGAGTTTGAGGTTGCAGTGAGCTATGATGATGCCACTGTACTCTTAGCCCGGGTGACAAGAGCAAGACCTAGCCTGAGTTATTCAACATTCTAAATCTCAGTTTCATTTTCTGTATAAAGGAGATAATAGTATCTACCTAACACATAAGATTGTTGTGAAGAAAAATGAGATAATCTACATAAAAGCACTTAATAAATGTTAGTTGCTATTATCATTATCATTTTCACTACAGACATTTTTCATCTCTAGAAATTCCATTTGGATCTTTTTATATCTTCCACTTATCTCCTAATCATATTTGTGTTTTCCTTTAAATACTTGAGTATATGTATATTATTTAAAATAATTGTTTTAAGGTCCTTGTTAATTCTATCAGCTATGTCATTTCTGGGTCTGTGTTCCTATTGACTCATTTTTCTCCTGGTCATATTTATCTGCTTCTATTAATGTCCGGTAATTTTGAATTGGGTGGCAGATTTGTGAATTTTGCCTTGTTGAGTGCTAGATTTTGTTGAATTCCTCTAAAGAATATTGAATTTTGTTCCGTATACAGTTAAATTACTTATAGATCAGTTTAATCGTTTTTGCCTTTAAGCTGTTGAGGACTCTATCCAATGCCCTGTGTATTTTAAGGTCTTTCCATTCTGGCTGGTAGAAGTGTGAACTATCCCTGGCCCTGTGTATACTCCAGGATTGTTTGGCCTACTGTTTTCTGGTGGTTCTTTTTCCAACCCACACATGTGTAGGATTTGTAGCCAAAGATTTGCATACCCTCTTGCAGCTCTCTGGAGCTCTGTGACCAACTCCCTCCTCTTTCATATTCCGGCCAGCAAATTCTGGCCATTTAGGCCTCCCTAAACCCCAATCTCTGCTTCCTTAACTCCATAAGACAGGCAAGCTCTTTGATGATCTCCCTCCCTATACTATTTGCTTGGAAATTGCCTCTCAGGGCCCACACTCCCCATTGCCTGCTGCCCAGTGTCTGAAAACTGTTGTTTCAGATACTATGATTTTCTAGTTGTTTGTGGCAAAAAGACAATTCCCTTTGTAGATACTTCTCCATGTAGAAGAGGAAGTACCTATCTTTATTTTATTAAATGAAATATATGTATATGTGTGTATATATATATATATATGTATGTGTGTATATATATAAAATATACATCTATTGATTTATGCACAAAGCTCAAAATTAAGTTTCAATTGAAAAAAAACTGTGAACAAAAGCTCTTTTGAGCCAATATCCCTAAACAGAAGTAAAGATTTATATCAAGGGAATATCAATCTTTGTCAGACTTGGAAAATTCAGATTAATCTTTTGACATGGAAAGAATTACCAAAGTGAGAAGCTGAATTTTAAAGGCTTTTTACATTTCAATATACTTTTTTGCTTCCAGGAGTCTAAAATTGCCTAGGTAGCAAGAGAGGTTCACTATAGTTTTCATGAGATTATCTAAAATTCAGACATAAGAAAATTAGCATTGTTCAGTACTCAGTTATGCAGAAATGATATTACATCCCTGTACTTGTTAAAAACTGGAATAAATGTTTCTTGTTAGAAAGAATCAGGTCCTTAGTTTTCTACAGGTGGCTTCATTTTTAGACATATTATGCTAAAACTCTACTCTTCTTTTGCTACCTCCCAGAAGAGTTAGTTTCCTCTTGATAATACTAAAATATGTACATGATGTTCTAAGGAAGTTATCTGTAGAAGAACAATATAGCAGAAGCTCCACTGAGTAGGTACTTGGCATTAATGGAAAAAATAGGGCTTAATAAATCCTTTCCTTTCGAACCCTGCTTCCAAGAGTTTTCATTCATTTTGGATTAAAATTGGGACTGACACATTCTGGGACAGAAAGATGTTCTAAGGTTTCCTGGAAAAAACTGAGAATATATTAAAACCATTTAACCAAAGATTTTAGGATCACCTAGACAGAAATTTTATATTTGGCCTTTAAGAAATCAGATGCTACCTGATTACGAAGCATAACAACAAATATCCAGCATAAAGTCTAAGTCTTGTTTATGCCACAAGAGAAACAGGGAGAACTTGGAGCTGCTGCTTCTCAGCAGCTGGATGAATTACTGGCAGCTGCTATTAGAAAGATAAAGAAATCCACATCTGCTAAGAGTCCAAATGCTATACAAATCCCTTGTGATAGTAAATAAATTCTTGAAGAGGCCCCACTTCTAAAGCAGGGAAAAAATTAAGGCTAAAAAATTAAGGCTATCTAAAGACTATTTTCCATAGTTATCTCCATATGCTATATCACAGAAACTAGCTCTGGCTGTATATACCATTTTTCAATACACTGTTGACTCTTGAACAACATGGGTTTGAACTGTGTAGGTTCATTTATACATGGATTTTTTCCAACCAAACGGGGATTGAAAATACAGTACTCAAGGGATTCAAAACCTGTGTATATGGAGGGCCAACTTTTCATAAACGTAGGTTTCACAGGGACAACTACAGGACTTGAGTACATACAGATTTTGATATACGTGGGAGTCCTGGAACCAATCCCAATGTATACCAAGGAACGACTGTAATAGGTATCCAATAAATATTTGCTGACTGAATAAGGGACTAGGAAAGAATTGGGAAAGATAAGTTCTGATAAAATAGTACAAACTTCACCTATACACTCAAAGCCCCCAGTTTTGTTTATGTAGAGACCAATGAGATAGTTTTTCTGAGCTACTTCACTTAAAATTGGGTCCACACTGGTTTTTACCTATGAGTGCATTTATTCCATAAAGGAAAAGATGCTATCCTTAGTACACTAAGTACTCAGTACACTCAGTACACTCAGTACACTTAGTACACTACTTATTATATAAATACTGTAATAGAGATGGATGATCTCTAGAGTTACATGTCAAAGAAGCAGTGATTTACCATTAGTAAATTTGGGTTCTATTTCCAGCTTTGCTACTGTGAAATCTTTCTACGAATTATACAATTTCATTATTTACAAATTAAACACAATAATATCTACTTTACCTATTTCTTAGGATAGCTGAAATGATCTAATAAGATACTGGGTAGAAGGAGTTTTAGAAAAAAAGTTTCAGTAGCGATACATAAAGTAGCAGTAGCATCAATTAGAGCAGGGTGGGGGATTTTGTAAAGTCAAAAGCAGGGAGCGTATTTGTTCACTCACTATAACCTCAGCACCAGGTGCATAGTAAGTCTACCAGAAATATTTGCTGAATGAATGAGAAATGAGAAAGCAGTTTAGGCCTTCCTCTTCTTTAAGGTAGGATCACTGTAGAACTGTCTGGGTGTGGTGGCTCATGCCTGTAATCCTAGCACTCTGGGAGGCAGAGGCAGGAGGATCTCTTGAGGTCAGGAGTTTCAGACTAGCCTGAGCAAGAGTGAGACCCCGTCACTACTAAAAGTAGAAAAAATTAGCTGGGCCACTAAATATAGAAAAAAAAATCAGCTGGACGTGGTGGTACACAACTGTATTCCCAGTTCCTCGGGAGGCTGAGGCAGGAGGATCACTTGAGCCCAGGAGTTTGAGGTTGCTGTTAGCTAGGCTGATGCCACGGCACTCTAGCCTGGGCAACAGAGCAAGACTCTGGCCGCCCTCCCCCCCACAAAAAAAAGAAACTGTCATAAAGGGATTCAATACTTAATTGGAAAAACATGTAATATGAAAGTGGGAATAAGAACAGGCCCTTGAAAACAGATGTGAAAGAAGGTTTTGATGTAGAGATTCTTAATCTGAAAATTTTGGAGCAATTTAATCTATTTTAATATCCTAAATATAAGAACCTAGTGCCATTTCTAAAAAGAACTCTCAGTGGAGGTGCTTTCAGCCTTCACCTCACCAAGAAAAAGTCTTGATAAAGACATTTTCAATCAGTGTCTTTCTTAATATTTTCCTTGTAATGTAATCGAGAGATGCTAAACCAACAGTATTCAAACATAAAAATGACTTGCATTTTCCAGTGCACAAAGCTTTTCTACCAAGGATTATAAGGTGCTTTGAAAAACTGTAGGTAACTTTATTCTACTTACCCAAATCTATATTTCTAGAAACTGTCCTGTATTTCCTACTGCTTAATGACGCTTTTTAGGTTACTCCGTTTTAAACAACATACTGCATTATTCACAATAGCCAAAAGGTGGAAGCAACCGTAGTGTCTATCAACAGATGAACCGAGGAGCAAAATATGATATACGCAAGATGGAACGTTATTCAGGCTTAAAAAGGAAGAAAATTCTGACGATGGATGAACTTTGAGGACGTTATGCTAAATGAAATAAGCCAGTCACAAAAGGAAAAATATTGTATCAGTCTACTTATACGAGGTACTTAGAGTAGTCAAATTCACAGAGACAGAAAACAGAATAGTGGCTTCGTGGGGCTAGAGGTAGGAGGGAATGGAGAGTTAGTTTTTAATGGGTATAGAGTTTCAGTTTAGGAAGATGAAAAAGTTCTGGAGATGGATGGTGGGGATGGTTGCAGAACAATGTGAAGGTACTTAATGTCACAGAACTGTACACTTAAAAATGGTTATGACAAATTTTATGTTATGTATATTTTACCACAGTTAAAAAAAAACCAACACATTTTCCCCCAACAATCTATTGCCCCTCTAATATTTTTTTTTTTTTTTTGAGACAGAGTCTCACTGTGTTGCCCAGGCCAGAGTGCGGTGGCATCATCCTAGCTCACAGCAACCTCAAACTCCTGGACTCAAGCGATCCTTCTGCCTCAGCCTCCCAAGTAGCTGGGACTACAGGCATGCGCCACTACACCCGTGTGGGAAGCCTGCACCGCCATTACAAGATGGCGCCCACATCCTGGGGTACGCCCCTCTCCGGTGCGGGTAAACAAGCCAGTGCGCATGCTCGTTGCTGACTCATTGCCTTGCGTAGCCCAACCTATATAAGCCTGCACCCTTCCGCTTTCGGCGTCTTCCGCATAATGTAAGTTGTAAGGAGCCTCAATAAAGCAC
>RJWJ010028035.1:9409-21830 GCA_004363605.1 Indri indri
GAATCATATATAAACTCTCTGACACAACTAATTTAAATTAACTAGGCATTCACAATTTTTGGTTACATTTCTATACATATTTGACCAATTCATTATATGATTATGACAATTCCCTTCGTAAAGACAAAAGATGGCTTACTTGAAGCAGGCCAAATCTAAACCCATTTCACTAGCCTTATAGGCATGATAATAAGTATTTAAACATCTTCTTGACTATTAATATATCATATCATAAAACAATTATTCTTTCACTGATTTCTTTTATAAATTGACATGCTTCTTCCCAATCTACCTGGTTTAGAAAACCGAGAATGGTAAGCATTTATTTTATTTATTAAACACGTTTATGGATTATCTGGAAAAGAATAGGGGACAATACACACTTGCCATTCATTGAGATTAATTTTGTCTTTGTTTTCAAAATAACTTCCATCATTTCTCTAACAGAACTCTTGCCAGGAACATTCAAAGGTAATACTTCAAAATTAAAATATCTCATTCTCCTTGAAGATCTTTCTAACTATGCACTAATAAATAACAACACCATATAAAATCATGAAGTTGGAAGAGATCTGAGAAGATAACCTTCTCTGCAATGGAGATTCACTTTACTAATAAAGTTATTGCCCTCATACATACATGTGTAGTAACTATAATTCAGACTGGTTCCTCAGAACTAGATGGAGAAATCAATCACATTGTTTTTCTTTCATCTCTCATGTGCATATGTGTGGGAGCAAGAACCATCATCACCTCAGATTTCCTCTCATAATGGTGGGTATTTATTGTTAAGAAGAGCTGGTAAGTATGAACATTAACACAAGATTCATGATCTTTATCAACTGGCAGTTATTTGCCACTCTATAAGCACATGGTTCAATTTACAATAAAATCCTTCCATTCTCACTAAAGAACATATTTATTAAATAACTAGTCTTGACTCATAAATGTTAACTAGCATTTGATAGGCAGCAATCTGATTCATACTCTTGCAAGTGGCAGGTGGCTGCTTCTTTTCTAGTTGCCTCAGATCCTTTGGGTTTTGAGCTTGCCCTTAGCAGGAAGTGAACCTCTTGAAAGACATTTGCTGAGATGAGAAGACAGGAGCTTTCCTCAGCTGCCCTCAGCAGTACCCGCTGAACCTGGGAGGGAGAAGGGAGGGGAGCTCCTGTCCCTGGCAGGCTTTCCGAGAGCCCCAGTGCCTCTCTGCATCCAGGGCCTCATCGGGTTGCACGCAGCACAATGTGTGCTGCTGCTTTTCTTTCACAGGGAGTACAGTCTAAGAGCAGGTGCCCTCAGGACAGCTCAAATGTGCTCAACACCTATTTGGCAAAATAGTTATAATGGAGCCAAGAGATTTACCCATTTAATTAAAAAGAGTCATAATCTCTCTTCTAAAACGCCTTGCCTGCTAAAACACTGCAAATAAAAGGAAAATTAAAAGCCCTATCTCCCTCCCTTCCCCCCATTAAGAAAACTACATAGCTTTAAAAATTTAATAATGTCATTCTCTACACGGAAATCATCATTAGATGATCTTAAGCACCTGCAAAATGTTATGCCCTTCCCACTGAGAATAACAGAAGAGTCTTTTTCCAAACTGGCAGAATGGAAACAAGAGCCAAAAGGGGTTAGTTACTCTTTACACCCAAGGTCAAACACCAAAATCTCTGGCCCAAAAGTCTTTACTTCCCTTTCCTTCTTTGTGTCTGAGCTCTCTGTTCCCCTTATCTGAATGGTTTTCCCTTTAGTCCATAGCTTTATGTCACATAAAAACACAGGTATTTCCACAGATGTGCTCTGTAATCAGGAGTCTCTATTAGGAGAAACAAGGCCTTGGCAGCCTTTGTCTACACACTTGAAAATAACAACCTATTAAACTTATGTCTTCACATTTTTAAGAAGATTAAGCTCTCAAGCCTTCTAGTTTTAGTGAAATTCAGTAAACATGGGAAACAAACTGTCTTCGGTCCATCAGAAAAGGAAAATACATACTTTCTGAATTAATTGTACATCATACATAGTTAAATACTATGAGAGTTAAATACTATTAGCAAAATATATATAATTTAATGTACACTTCAGATATACATTTAAAACATGAAAATAACTTCATATAATAAAACTACTCATCACTGCATTCCAAAATATTTACGCAATTTCCATGTTCAAAGCAAAATATTCCTTGTTCTTCACCAATAGAATCTAAATGAAACAGTTTAATATTTTACTTTTGGATAATTAAACAATAAATTCTACTAGTTTTACACTTATCCATAAGATTAATATTATAGTTTAGTTTACCTGTTCTTGAGTGCAACGTATGAAGTAGTAGAAACTGCAGAAACCCAGCAAACATAACAGCAGCATCAGAGTGGTTAAATAAATACTACTGGCATCAAATCACTAAATTCCAGCTAGCAATGGCAGCAAATCCACAGCACAATAAAAAATATCCACCAAAATACAAAATTTTTCATAAAATTCTCTGTGATCCTTGCATTCTAAACCAAAACCAAAAAAGCCTGCAGTGTCCATTATACAACGGTGACACTAAACAAGGCCATAAGTGCTGCTGTCATCAAAACATATCTCTGCAGCGTACAGATTCCCATTGATTACAGCATTAATCTATAGTGCTCTGTGCTATACTAAAGTGGTTCCCACTGTAGCAAACAGCAAAGCTCTGCTAGCTCCATAATTAACCATTTCCTAAAACAAGGCACAGAAGCTCCTACCCTCCTGCAGTCACAGACAAAATGCTGTGGTCCCTTAAAGCTAACAATAGGAGAAAAGATTCAGGCAAATGCTCAGGAGCTCCTCCTGTTAGTCCCCCAGTGACACTTCACTGCGATATCCATGGTCTAAAGCGACAAAGTTGAACAGATGCCTGCTAACTTGGGGACCACAGAAAACTCACCTGAAATGATTTAGTCCCATTATCATTCACTGGCAATGGTCCTGCCAAGCCCTGTGAAACAGATCATTTTCTCCGCAGTTTGCCTAACTGAGGAATCTCAGCCCAATGACAACAACTGGCACAGGAAGCAAAAACCAGGAATACACGAGTGATTGTTGGGAACACAAGCAAAAGTGCTTCTTCAAGCTGTTCCGGTATTGCCAGCCTAGTGCTAATGGTGGCTCCTCTCCAGAGGGCAAAAGGACAATCTCAAATAGGTTTAGCCAGAGAATTGGGGATGGGGGGAGGTGGCTCGTATTTCTTATATTTTTAAAGATGTGTGTCTTTGATGGCTGTAGATACATATTCAGTATAGCAGGTTTTTCTGAGACACAGAATAATTATGCTCTCATCAGGTCACCTACACCTTATCCACCTCATATCTTGTATCACAAAACAGCAGCGACAGAACAACAAAATTACTTTATCTGAAATTGTTACTCTTTCAATTACATTTTTATTGTGGTATATCACTCAGCTTCCACAAACAGAAAAGAACAATGATACGCTTCTCCAATTCACTAGGGACTACTTACTGAAAAGTAGAAGCAGACTGCTTCTAGTTTGTTTTAGAAAATGAAATAGTCAAATGATAATAGAGAAAGGATTAAGAACATCTTTCATTTATTTAAAACAAATGCACCGTGTTTACTTAAATTATATGTACTTGTCAAAAATAATTATCTCATAAGAAAAAATAATACTGAACAATAAATCATCTCATCATCACCAAAGCAACTGCAAAATGTCAGCCTCGAACAAATTGAGTAATTTGAAATTTTTTTTTACTCTTAAAAGAACATATTTTAGGTTCCATTTAGAATATGTATTTTTTTCTTTTCCCAAACTTCCAAGTATGCTATATACTGGCAAACTGCTGCTGGGAAAAGAGCAAAGGTAAGTAAGCATTAATTGAATGCTTGTTATGTGCCCAATATTGTGCTAAGTTTATTAATTTTATTGAATTCATTTATTTCTCACAGGTGTATGGCAAAATCAGTATTACTTACTCCGTATTACAGATGAGGCTCAGAAAAGCTAATTATCTTGCCCAAGGTCACATGGTTTAAAGTAGCAGAATTGGGATTTGAACTGTTTTCTGATTCAAAAGCCCATGCATGAGCTTTTCACCACACCATGGTAATTAGGAGTTACTGCAATTATTTTGGTGGATTACCTCAAAGTTATGCCAGTTTTTTTAAAGTACTAGTGTTGGTGTAGACAACTATGCTGGTGCAAAAGGGGGCTATAATCATGTATTTCTATTTCCCACATTTGGAGCCAGTGAGAATTTTCCAGTGCAGCAAATAGGGCTGAAGTCTTAGGCTCACTGCACTTAAGTGTCTTCCTTTATGGCATGGTCATAAAGAAGACACACAAATGGTACTGTCTAGAGACAGACCTGCTGCCCAGCAAGTATACCAAAGAGAACCAATAGAAGAGGAGTCAAAATTTTCAACACAAACTTACTAATTTCCCCTAGTTGAAACTGCTACCATATAATTTTCTTTGACTGGATTTTAAGAATCCATAGATCATATAGGCCTATGTAGGCTCAAGTCAACTAAGAAAACATTTGAATGCATGTGGCTATTATTGTGTCTGAGTTTTCAGATCTTTCTTATATTTCGCTTTTCCACTTTCTTTTTTTCTTGTTTATCACCTGGTATGGGCTTATTTCAAATTGTAAAATCATTTCAAATGCTATTAATCTAATATTTATCCCTCATTCTAACTCATGAATTATATTAATGAGTTCCCCAAAGTTCCTTGATATAAGGAAATTTATCAAATGGTAACAAATTGTATTTCTAACAGAAAGTACTTAATAAATCAAGCAGGGTTTATTAGGTAAAATGGTATTCATAGCTTTCAAAATTACAGAATCTTAAACAGAGAATCAATATTAGAAGAGGCTAATGTTGTTCTTATTCTAAAATATCCTCTCACCCAATCAGGATACCACATACTACAAGATTTCATATATAGTAACAAATGTCATTCACTGGAGCCACTGCCCACGTACAAGCAGGGAAAAAAAAAATCCTATTTTCATTTTATCAATTCCAAAATTTATGTTAACAATATTTACTTATTTAAAACATTTCTACAACTTTGTCCATCTTGAGCCACATGCATCCTTCATCTGGATTATATATTTCATAGCCTCACACTCAGTTGTGATTCCACAGCCACATCAAAGACCAACACACTAACTTCCCTTGGGAGAGGACACATGAAACCTAATAACATCAATTGCAATTTTGAGCTTGCTTCACATATACCATTTGACCTTGTGGTATTGTGGTCTAGGTCAAGGCCTGTATTTGTGGAAAGGTTTCAGTTCTTTCACAAAAACCCAGGATCCATTATTTTGAGAAAGTGGCACAAACTTCCTATTTTTCAATCAATTTCCCACTAATGGTGACTGCAATTTGTCATATATCTCTCATTCTTTGTATTAGCATGAGCTACTAAAGCATGGAATACATTGACTACAAAACAAAACCCAAGCAAAATTAAGCAACTTGCTATTGTTTTTTTCTTATTTTCACAGAACATTGACTTTCTAATTTTTAAATCTTTCTTGACTTGGCTATTACAAAAGAATATAAATCATAAATATAATTAATCATTTTATAATCTTGAAGACTATGTTGTAAATCCTATAATATCATTTCAGAGAACCAGAATAAAGATAAAGTTGGTAACTGGAAACTTTGCTTCGTTAAGAAAATGGAATAAAATCTGTATGCACTTGACACCCAGAAAATGGGAATATTTAGATTAGAAAAATAGATATAGAGGGAATATTAAATATAGATTTGGGTATAACTAAAAAAAAAAAAGAAGCGGGATTACCATGGTCTGTTGCTTACCGGTACCTGCTCGTCGGGCCTCGATTTTTCTCTCTTCAGAATCAATAGACCTTACTTCTTCCCACCCTTCTGAAGAGACAGGTATCCCAGGTGCACACATGACAGCAACCTTGCAAAGAAATCCAGCCTGGGAATTTTCAGACATGCTGTTTAAACCACTTTTTGCTGCTCAAGATCTTATCTAAGAAGAGTGTGAAGTGCCACCTCCATCACTCCGCTTAAAGCATTGAACAGGAGCAGCAGAAAATGGAAGCTGAAAGAAAACATTGGTGTAAACATAAGAAAGTCTCTTTGCATGACTGACTCAGGTCATTGCAGGCACTGTGCAGCTACCCGAAGGATTGCTTGGATAAAATACCGTACACAAGCTTCGGTGGGCCTGGTGGTGTGGAGACTGGTAGCATTTACTGAGGAGAAGCATATTGGCATCTCTGTTGGGTTTTAACCAGATCCACAGGATTCAGGAAATAAGCTCTCTGCCAGATGACACTATGCTCCTAGCCATTCCTTCTGTTTACTTATCGCCCAAATTACTCTAACTAGTGTCCTTTCTCCTGCTGTGAGCTTATTTGTGGAGAGGGCTAAATAAAGGATGTTTATGACAATGAAATGGCCATTAGCCCATAGGATGATTTCTTAAAGCATAACTCTTCTGCTTTTGTTCAGTACTATTAAAATTAATTAAATGGAAGCATTTCTTATTATTATATCTTGACTTGAGAAGAAAAACACTTTGTTTCCTTCTGAAGAAATATTTGGAATTAGGCTGTCTTTGTATCTATTATATATCCTTTACATAGGATTTTTCTCCTATTACAACTTCCCTCTTGCTATTGCTGTAAAAAAGGCAAATATATATATATATATATACACATGTATATATATATATATATTTTTTTTTTTTTTGCTCTGGGAGTTTTTCCTACTATATGAGACATAGTACAACATTGGTAAACATTTCCAGAATATAAGGAGCTGTACCTTCTAACAGATGAAATGCATATTCCTACTTTATGAAAAAATTAATTATATTTATAAAATTATTTATATTTGTCTTTACCTTAACTTCAGTCTTTTCACTAAAATAAACAGGTACATGTAATTTTAATTTAAGCATATTTTTCTGCAGGTATAATTACTACTTTTTGGGATTTTAATACAGAAAACGTTGTAAATAGCAAAAATAATGTAATGACTTTGAATTGCATGCATTTCACATTTCCTAAAGCATATTCATGTGCTTCAAAATGCATATGCATATGAGACGTAACAAAGATGGATGGCATTAACAAGAGAATCAACCATTTATAGAAACAGACGTGGAGTATATGCCAAGATCGGCTTATCTTGAAAACTAAATTCCTAAGTCACTAACCTAAGGCTTCTATTTCACCAAACTTTCCTTTTTAAATTAAATTTTAGTACCAATATGGCAGCCAGAAAATATAGATGAAAACCTATTACAATCAAATGCTAATACTTTTAAAGTTGACATACTAATCATACCTTAGAAATTCCTTTTTATTCCTCCACAGCCCTTGTAATTGCATATACAAATTACAAACCTCCAGTACACTTTGGAGTAATAATCAATACTATATTAATTTTCTAAGTTCCACATACCACCAGAATAGTACTGAAGTACTATACAATGAATGTATATATTATTTCCCAACTCTGCCCAAGTACTTCCAAAAGTTGAAAAACGTCTCTACTCATCTATAACTGACTTACTTACGTAATGCGCTATGCTGCTCATAATCATATCTTATAAAAAACATACTACCATATAGATAAATATACTAAGCAATTTTAAATAATGAGGATGTCTAGATAATATACCCTTGATGAGATGTAGATCCAGTATATGATTCTTTATGGGGCTACAGAATGAAGACTGCCCAGGTGGAACTAAGCTTTATCGGCGATGTGAGCCCTCTGGATTGTATTAATGTATTGGCACTTAAGAATTAATAGCAGGATAAACTCTGGGCAGAGAAGATTAATACATTGTCTTTTAATCTGTACATGTATAAATCTAAGATCCTCTTAGTAATGCCAACATTTTTAATATTTACAACCAGTAATAGAATATAATATTTATGAAAGGTATGGCATAAAAACAAGTTCAGGTTCAAGCACTTCCTGAAAAGTTTTCACTGACTAAACCCAATACACATTGATCTTTTCATCGTCCATTAATTTCCCTTTAGGACTTCAAAGGAGAGTCCTACATTGAACTTTATTCTTTTATTCATTGCACGTTTCACTGATCCCTGCATGCATGCAGTCATAACTTCTTTCATATAAAAATTCCTAAATATCGACTGTACTAAGCACTCGAATAAAGGGAATAAATATCTAGACAAGGTCTGTGCCTTGAAGGTTTAAATGATTTTATTATTTCCATACTACAGATGAGGAAAGCAAGGCTTAGATATGATAAGTGACATATCAAGTCAGCAGCAGAGCCAGAATTTGAATTCAACAAGAACAGTAACAATCAAAGCTATTAATAACATTGCTTTAGGTCACTGCTTCCTTAAATTTGAGGACTTTTACCTAGTATCTAGTACAAGGCTGTATTCTTGGTAGTTTGTGATTAAGGCAAATAAATCTGCGCCAAGTAAAATACATATTATGCTATTGGCTTAGATCCCTCATGAGACTCTAATATAACTTTGCCATGCCTTGACCTCAGAACACCAGCTCATGGAGATGTTAGCAGATGGTTTACAATAAAAGGGCCCCTAATCAAATACATTCAGGACACATTGCACATTCTACTCATTTTTACAACAATAACAATGTCCATTAGCATTAAAGGTGGTAAGGAGTCCTGCATTAAGGACAGGCCAAACTTATTCGAGCATAAACGCTTATTTCTGGCAACACTTACTAAACCTATTATTGCTTTGCAGAAATACTAGTTGGAGAATCATTTGCATTATTAATACTGTTTATTCCGATTTGTTAAGATATCCTAAGGAACAAGAAAGGGAGAGAAGTATTGGATTCCGTTTTATAGATTCAGAGTTGATGTTCAGGACCATGGTGTTCCTTTGGGCAGTTTCTTTAATAACAAGCACTGTTTCATGTCCTGCTCTATCCCTAGAATATCTGTGATTCTGCTCCCACAAAGCATCAGCCCAGCTATTTCCTTCGTGACCCACATGGATATGCTTCTGTATCAAGGTCTTCCATTTATTCAATTCTATATAATCACACTGAGGCAACTGTCCTAAAAAAAATAAAAATAAAAATAAAACAAACAAAAAAAGTTCAACCGACACACTCTAGAAAATTCTCATTGTATATACCTAGACATAGAATTAATCACTATTCAAAATACAACTTTGTGGAGTAAAAACAGCATGAAAGAAGACATGGTTAGTTTTGAATACATGAAAATTAATAAAATATTAGGATTTGGGGAATTAATATATTTTAATTCAATCTTTTTCCATGATTGAGAACTTCTTTCATACTTGTAATTTCCTGAATCATAAAGCTCCAACTTATCTTTTATCAGGATTTATAGGTTTCCCACAAGGTGCTTTGGGCACTAGAAGCAACTCTGGCTATAAAATGTCCAGCTAGAAAAGTTTAAAAGGCTAAAAAGACTCAAAGTATTTGATGCTATCAAGAAGCCCAGGATCCCAAATCATTCCGAAATTCAAATGAACTTAAAGGCATGGGAATTATTTTTTTCAACATTTACTAATGATATATTTTATAATATAAATGAATATAAGCATCCGATGAATGCTTCTATTCTTTGTTTTACAATGTGTTTGAGGACAAGCATCTTTGAAAGGGATCTTCTAGGAGAATTGGTCAGTACGACTTGCTTTGATCTATGTTATCTTTTAAGGTAGGGAGCCCTAGGGCTTCCAGACCCTGACTCAACCACATGGGGAAATTGCTGTGATTACTGAGTATGGAATAAAGGGGGTCAGAATAGCAAATATGCCAAAATGTCACACAGTGGCAAGATACGATCAAGGGTTGAGAATAGAACTTTTCAGAGAGAATATTCTTAGGGGATTAGGGGAAAAGATTTTGGGGTAAGAAAGGGAGATCAAGAGAGAGAGAGAAGATAAGTTTGTACTGTGTTTAACTTATAAAACTGATTCATCTACCACCGAATCGTGGCTTCAATTTATACCCTTTGACTGATCTTACACATTTCCTATAGGAGACCTAGCAAAGTAGCACAATTTGATATTGAGTCATTTCATGGTGAGGACATATTTAAAGGATAACTGGAAGTTGATCATTTCAGCCTAAAGCTGGGCACAAATACTTTAGCCATTACTGTAATTCTCTGTAAAAGACAGACATGTCGGAAGAAAAGGAAATCCAAAGCCAACATTTTGGCTCTCTGAGCACCATTTCTTAAGAGTTTTCTTCTTTGTAACTTAAGTAATTGATTCTAGGGGACTAGGAAACGTTTGAGTTTAAGCTAGATAGGAAAGGTATTACAGAATGAGGCATCACTGACCAAGGACTAAATTTAATGTAGTTTCTTGGTTTTGGAATATACTACAATGTAGGCAACATAAATTTAGTCTACAAAATCCACCTAAGGAACAGAATGAGATTTCAATTTCTTTTACAAGAGACATACTGATTTTTCAGCCAGGGTTCAGATAGAAACAAGGTTACTCATTTATCTGAGCTGTGTGAAGTTTTATATCCCTCCTCCCATTATTGTAGAGAAAGCACTGTCATGGTCCTTGCCTTTTGCAAAGATGCCAGTTGCAATTTCCTGCCTCTTATGAGAGTAAAGCTGTCATGGCCCTGTGTGGTTTAAATACCCATGCCCCCAGCCATTACAAGTCTTGATTCATCCAGAGATGTTGGTGAAGTATCACTCCACATACTTAAATGGATCTGGTTTTCTCATTTTATTTCTGTCACTTGGGATTCCTCTTTCATGCAAACTTAGTTGTGTCTTTTTTTTTAAGTTATCATTATCCATCATTTATAGGGTTTTTCAAAGTGAAATTTGGTTTTGGTTTTTTTGTTTGTTTTTAATTTCTTTAGCTTAGGCAGCCATATAACATTAACCTGGAAGTAATTTCAAATGGTGTCCTGGTTAGCTTTTTTTCCTCTGCTGTGTTGGAAGTTTTAAATCTGATTTGTAAGTTCAAAAGCTGTTAATGGAATATATTTATTTGTCTTTACAGAACTACAATTCAAGTAATGCTACTGGGGGAATGGTGCCTTCTTGATTATCCTATTGCTCAAGTACCTAGCTTACAAGATATTATCATGGACATACGCTATTTTTCCACTGGAAAAAAACAGCAAATTAAAGAAGTTAAGTAGAATATTAGGCAAAATACGACAAGACTTCAAGCAAGTTATTAAAGAAAGCACACATTCAAACAGAGGTTCAAGATTATTTACATGATATACAAGCTAAGTAATTAAATGCTACATAGAAACTTGTGGTTTCAATTTATTACTTCTACACATCAGTTCCTTTTCTATTTGTTATCCATTTGTTGTACTTTTTTTCATTACAAGTACTTTTAAAACCTGTCAGGAATTAAACAAAACAAATCATAACCATTCACTTTCCAGAACAGAGAACTCCCTATGTGTGATCTCACTTGAATTTCCAACCAAATCATGCAAAAGGCCAGGACATTCCCTGGTTTATACTATGCCTACAGGACCAGATTACTTCTACTTTGTTTACCCCTCCCTCTTCTTAAATAATAATATACAAGCTTTGGTCAAGATATAAATACACATATAATCCTCCTTCTTCTATATACAATAAAATATTTACTTCAAAAATAAATAGTCATACTACAAAGTATAAATAAGACAAATGTAGAGCTCAAATCTAGAGAAAACCTAGGGGTGAGTGGTCGAAGCCATCCAGCTACTAAAAGGGAGACCAGGTATGGGTAGAGGCAGCTGGAGCTGCAATATCCTGTCCTACTGGGAGAGAAGAAGTCAGCCCCTGCCTGAAGCTCTACCAGTTAACCAGGCTTAAAGTCATTCTAGTCAGTCTCCCAGGGTTGCCACTTGAAATGACTTAGGAACAAAGCACAGGAAACTACGGAAGAGAAAAAGCCTATGTTATATACTCAAACAGAATATCATTCACAAAATGATTAAAGGCATTTTACTACCCCTAGACTCTCACTGAGAGAATAAATAATGGGATATGGCCTAACAAGAAGAAAAATGAAGCAGAAAAGTGAGAAGTAGTGATGGTGAACAATGAAATCAGTAAAATATGCTAAATATGTTGGTAAATAAGTATTAACTATAAAAATAGTAACATTAACATCTATTTATATGAATGTTTAAACACAAGCTGGACAATTCCAGATAAAAATACCATAGAGCTGGGGTCTGGTATGGGTCCATGGCCTATTAGGGACCAGGTGGCAGAGCTCCACCGCCCTCCCTGCTCCCCCGTCCATGGAAAAATTGTCTTCTGTAAACTTACAAATGCGGGGGAAAGTGAGCAGCAGGAGAGCAAGTGAAGCTTCACCTGTGTTTCCATCTGCTCCCCTCCCCATTGCTCACAAGACTGCCTGGGCTCTGCCTCCCCCCC